>APFE030613394.1:0-25591 GCA_000404065.3 Pinus taeda | reverse complement strand
CCATGCCTGGTGAGAGATTCGCCAAAAAATTATATATACATATCATATTATTGATAAAATCTCCTTCCATTTTTCCTATATACCATGGAGATTCGCCCATTTATTATACATGTAAATTTAGGGGGGGTTCTTAAAATTTTCCCTGCTCACTACACAGTCTCTGAGAGGATGATACCGGATGTCGATGTGCTTGGACCTATCATGAAATACTGGATTCTCAGAGATTTTTATACAACTCCGATTATCACATTAGATCACAGTTGGATCCATCCTCTGATCAGACAAACCAACTAGCATTTTCTGCATCCAGATCGCCTCACATGCTGCCTGACTTACAACCATGTATTCCGCCTCTATCGAGCTGAGTGCAATTGACCTCTATTTCCTGATGTACCAAGAAACTGCCACTAACCCAAGGCTAAAAATCCCTCTTAATGTGCTCTTCCGATCTGATGGACTCCCTATCCAATTTGCATTAGCACAGCCCTGTAGGTTCACTCCCTTTGTCTGTTTGTACCATAATCCATACTGAGATGTGCCTCTGAGGTATCTCAATATATGCTTTGCCACCTTTCAAGACATCTTGTTAGGCTGAACCATCACTTGACCCAATTGATTCACCACATAGCACAAATCTCGTCGTGTGTTCACTAAGTACATTAGTGAACCCACAAGCTACCTGTACACAGTAACCATTACGACTTCTCTTGAAGTATTAACCTCCTACCTCCAATTACCTGCTAGAGGAGTCTGCATGGATTTGAACTTCTCCATGTGGAATCTCCTGAGTATCTCATTGGCATACTTTCCCTAAGACACAAACAACTCCCCATCCTTTTGCCACACTTCCATGCCAAGGAAGTAATGCATCAGATCCATGTCTTTCATCTTAGATTCTCTTGCAAGGTCCTCCTCGCAAGACATGATCAACTGATCATCACCAGTCAATATGAGATCATCAACATAAAGTACGATGATCAAAAACTTACCTTTCACCATGATGTGGTACATGTTCGCATCTGTTTCACTCTTTGTGAAGCCCAACCCAGTGAGGTAGTTGCCTATCCTAGTGTACCAAGCACAAGGTGCTTTCTTTAGCCCGTACAATGCTATTTTGAGTCAGCACACATGCGAATCATGATCGAAGGACTCAGAACCTTTCGGCTACTCTATGTACACCTATTCCTCAATCTGGCCATTGAGGAATGCAATCTTCACATCCATCTGATGGATCTTCGAACCCATCTGTGCTAATAGTGCCCACATAGATTTGATAGATGAGTACCTCGCAACAAGAGAAAAAGTCTCATCATAATCAATCCCCTCGACCTGTGAAGAGGCACGATCAACAAATCTTGCCTTATGCTTCTCTACACGACCATCAACATCTTGCTATACCTTGTAAAGCCAACAAGAACTCACAACTAACTTGTTCTCTAGTCTCGGAACCACGTCCAAAACACTCTTATGAACTATGGAGTCATACTCCTCCATCATAGCATCAACCCAAATCGGCTGCTGCATTGCCTCCTCAAAGGAATATGGCTCGGTATCAACACATTCCCTAGAGATGGCCATGTATCCAGTGTACCTCTCAAGTGACCTCCTCTATCTGTGTTGAGAAGATGTTGCTCCCACATTCTCTCTCGCATCCTCCAACGATCTGTTAGCTTCTCTTGTGTGCTTTCTTCCATCTCTGGAAGACTCTGCTTGAGTTGATGTCTCCACTCCTGAAACCTCTGCATGTGGTTACTCCGCATCATTTTGAGGCTCCTCCTCCTTAGGAACCAACAGTTCCTCCATAGCTTCTAGTTGGAGCTCCATCTCAAGGGAAACTTGCATGGCCTTTTGCTCATCAAACTTGATATCTCTGCGAGCCACTGTCCTCCGACTAGTAAGTCAGTACACTCGATAGTTGTGAGGTGTATCAGTGTACCCCACAAATATCCCCAACTTTTTTGTTGGCTCAAGCTTCTTCCATGCATCCTTTGTCACATGGCAATATATTGATGAGCAAAAGATCATGAAGTGACCCACATCTGGTCTCTTACCAGCGAAAGCTTCCTCTGGTGTCTTCATTTTAAGTATGCGATGCAGGCTTCTATTATGAAAATAGACCGCTGTGTTGCATGTCTCAACCCACAAGTGAAATGGTAGACCTTGGTGATGCAGCATTGCCCATGCTGCCCCTACAATAGTTACGTTCTTCCTCTAGACCACCCCATTCTGTTGTCGATTATGAGGTGCCGTCAACTCTCATTTAATTCCTTCCACTGCATAGAAGTCTTTAAACTCTTGAGAGACATATTCTTCACCATTGTCACTTCTAAAGGCCTTGATATTCTTCCCTGACTCTTTCTCGACCAAAGCTTTGAACTCACAAAAATTTGTGAAAATTTGGTCCTTCTTCTGCATGAAATAAATCAAGCATTTACGAGAATAGTCATCAATGAAAATCACATAATACCTTTGCTTTGCTACGGATGCCGTCGAGAATGGTTCACACAAATCAGTATGAACTCACTCTAAGATAGCCTCTGCTCGACTGTCTCGATCATGAAAGGAAGACTTCGTCTAGTTTCCCAAGGTACAACCTTTGCATGTGTCAAATTTCTCAAGTTTACCTTTGGGAAGTCCTGTAGATATCTACTACATTATCTTTAAAGCCCCATGATGCAAATGGCCCAACTGCCTGTGCCACAACTCGCCAATGTGTTGTCTTTGCACCAATTCTACTTTTGTACCCAATGCTGGACAATCATCTACTTCCAGTTTATAGATATTCTTCACCTAAATCCCTATCCTCTTGGTCTAACTCATGGCTATGTGTCTTAGGAACACCTTTCCTTTATTGAAGGCAACATCGTAGCCTTTGTCCTCCAACATCGAGACTGATATCAAGTTCTTCTTCAGTCCAGGCACATACATCACATCTATTAAGGTGAGAGGAGCTCCATGCTCTCTCTGAAAAGAAACTGTGCCCACTCCTGAAACACTATACCTTTCGTCGTCACTCATTTGTATGCATATCTTGAGGTCTTTCTCCTCTGAGGCACTGAATAAATTTTTGTCACCGATCATGTTGAATGAGGCTCCACTGTCAAGATTCCAGACACAACCCATCATTGATGACACCATGCATGTGATGACGGGAAAGTCCATTTTGAACTAAGAGGCTAATGCCTCACCTTCTGATCCTTTCGAGGATCCCTTCTTAGAATTATTTAATGGGAAATTAGTCGCATAATGTCCCATCTTGTGACAATTAAATCATCTTACTTTAGACATGTCACCCTTCTTCCCTCTATGCATAGATTCCTGGTAGCTATTCCAACTCTTTGGAAGGCCAAGGAGAGTGAGGCTCACCATATCATCATCGACAATAGTTATTCCCACACTACCAAACTCATCTCTGTAGGTGGAGAGCTTGTTTTTATATGTGGGAATAGTATCACCCTTCTCCATATTTATTCTTCGAAGCTTATCCTTGAGCACCAATTTCCTCTGGTCGCTATTGTTCTGGTAGATGTCCTTCACTGTCTTCCATGTTGAAAATGGAGTATCCGTCCCATGGAGACTCAAGACAATATGGTATTGAACTCCCTTAGGGATGATAGGTCTCGCCTTCACCACACACTTCTTCCACTCAGCCAACTCTTGTGCATTAGTTGAAGTTGGCTTTGGGATTTCTTGATCAATGAATTCCTTCAAGCCATTGTCTTCTAATATAGCCTCCATTCTATCTTTCCATGCTATGTAATTCAAGATACCTTCCAATGCATACTTGAGTCTCAAGCCATAAAATGCCATTGACCAACCTTGAAGTATGATATGAATTCGATTTTCACCTACAATCCTGAACTTCAAACTTTGAATTCTCTTCTCAGTATATTTTTCACAACTCTGATGCCATGTAGAAAATCTGTGTAGGTTAACCCGATAATGCAATATAAATCAAAGAAAAATACTGTAACCTACTTCTACTATCAATTTGCAAAATCTTAAAGATCAAGATGAACAATATAACTAGAAGAAGAAGAATGAATGAACAATACACATGAAAATACTTTGGGGAAAGCCTCAGCTAAAAACCCTACACTATTTTATTATTATATATGGTGGAAATACATAGGAATTATACAAAGCCTAAGCTCTTATAGCTAGCCAGCTCTCAATAAAATCTTTGCAGATGATCATAGGCATTCTTGGCTTCTCTTCAGCCTTCCTCTCTACCCTCCAAGCTCCTATTTCCTTGCATTGTTCCTTGTGGATGATTCTCCTCTACCAAGTGGAAAACTGAGCCTCCAAAACTGCACAATCCTCAAGGATAAATCCTTGACTACATGCATGAGTTTTCTCTTTGAGAAAACACATGAAACTGATTGTGCATTGTCCTCGACATTAATCTCAACTAGGTCTTTCTTAGAATAGAAATGCATGAGTTTCTGATGAGGGAACCTTCAGTTAAGTAGAGTAGAATTAGTTGAGTGTGTGCATGCATCAACTAATTGTTGACTCACTATTAGTTCCTCAAACAGTTTGGAACTAATTTTAACTAGACTTAACTCAGCTGAATTAACTAATTACAACTCAAACATAACTCAATATTATCTCCTTAAATTAAGGGATAACTCTTGCATGACTTTAGAATGACTTCTAATTTGAATTTCTCCAACTAATTAATTTAAAATTAATTAATTAATTGTTTCCAAGTAGTTGTTAAGACTAAATTCAATTTTAATTCACAATTTAATTCAAGGACAAATTATATTGGAATATTCTTGTTTTCATATTTCAACAAACATTTCATCTCCTTCATAGATTATTTGAAGCTGAACCAAATATATTTAGTAGACTCACACTGCATTGCCTTGGCAAATTCTAAATCAACAAGACCATTTAGAATGGCATTTTTTGCTTTGTAATTATTTACAAAACCATTTTTGTCATATGAATATGTTGGAGGAATTATTGAAACTTTATGGTTATCTACCACAAAAATCCATACATTGGCCCCAAAATAGATTATATATGTCTTCATCCTTATCTTCTAGAAATCATGATTTCTTCCATCAGAAAGTGGGTCCTATTTTTATAGGGTCCATTATAGGTAGCCCTTATATCTTCAAGATCCTTCTCCTAGTGTTTAGACTAATTCTGAAGGAACCTACTCTGATACCAGTTATTGATTTCACAATTAAACTAACAGGGGTGTTGAATCGGTATAATGAACTTTTTTACTTATCTAAAAATTTGAAAATAATAAAACAAAAATCTCAAAAATTGAACAAGTAACACAAGATATATGTGGAAACCAATATGGCATAATGATAAAACCATAAAATTATTTATATTAAAGATCTTGTAGGCACCAAACTACATAATACAACAATCCCCTCTACTTCTTTGTAGGAACCAACCTACAATAGACACTAATCATGCTTTTATTCTTTTAGGAAACAACATGCAAGAGACACCAATCCCCACTACTCTAAAATTTATGGGCACCAACATATGAGAGAAACCATTCCCTAGTATAACAAATATTTGTAGACTTCAACCTACTTCACTAAATCTAATTTATTTTTCACGATATCTATTAATTTCTTCTACTTTCACCAAGTATTGTTACTACTCCTTCCTTCACCAGGTTTGTTAGTTGTTTGTACCTTCACTAGGTCTACCTACAACTTATTTCTTCATCAAGTCTACTTCTCCCAAAATTCGTTCCCTTTGTATTCTTCCTAAGAATGAACTTGCATAACATGGAATGTATCCAATTTTGCAAATCTAATTATCAAATTACTATAGATACCTAGATATATCTTCTCTATCCCTTCCATATTTCAATTTTTGAAACATCACAAAAGGAAATTTATATAGAAGATGGCCTCTCTGAAGCATGTTTTTAGGACCATTCATGAGCACTAAATTCCTCAGATCGTATGACTAAAATTGTAGAGATACAAGGTCTAATAGTTTTACTACATGTACCTTTAGTTCTCTTATTTGTGTCCATATTTTAGAGTCCATTCATAGAAATACATTTATACTAAAAATACCAAACTGACTTGTTTAAAGAATATTTTAAGAGCATTCAAGAAGTCTAACTTTGTTAGAAAATATTCCTAAAACTATAGCGATCTAGGGTCTGCAATTTGCACTATACGTACATGAATATTCTACAAGTTTCACGGTCTGAAGCATCCTAATAGAAAATTTATAATGAAAATTCCAAGTTGACTTGTTCACCCTACAAATCACATTTTTTCTTCCACCTTTAGACTCCAAAAATCACCCCAAAAATTATTCTTGAGCTTCTCTGATGAACTCAGATCTGGTTTTGCTTGGATTTATGTACACATTAACTCATATTCCCTTTATTTATATTGTTTCTATGTTCACTTATGGTGCTTACTTGTAAAACTATTTAGGTCAGCTAGCTTGTACTTTGGATGGGTCATCGTGATAAAATATTTCATATCTCCTCATTCATACAGAATTAGAGGGAGTTCCATATACAACTGGAAAGGTAGTAGAATAATATTTCCTACCATATATATTAAGTTGCAATTTCAGTTATGAAATTATAGTAAAAGTTCCTTAAAATATAGGGTATCCCAATTGGGCATGAAAATTCCAAAAAAATATCTCTAACAATCTTAGTTTTCCAATCTTTATTTTGACATGCAGTCTGCCAATGTATTTGACATCAATGACAACAATATTTCAAACACTAGACTTTTCAAGCTACAAATTACTATGATCCAAGTGGATATTGGTGGCCACCTGCCAAGTCCACTTGGACCCCCACCGTTTCTTTTTCACCTTTTCAGTTTCCTTACTTGTAGCACAATTTACTACTTTTAGCATTTTTTTCGGGTCCCAAACTTTCGGAACCGTTTTGAGGCCCCAAACAACATTTTTTTGGAAAACTAGGAGCAACATGGATCCATGGACCGATGTTAATCTTCCCAAAGTTGTAGTTTTTGGATAAATATTTCTAACGAGATATTGTGCGTGTCAAACGAAGTTTGTATGCCATAGTTATGATGTCAGGAAGTTGATGTACCAATTTACCCAAACGACGCCCACAGTTTGGCATTTCATCTTCTAGGGTTAGGCTTTTGGATGTTTAGCATTTTTCATTATTTCTCAACAATAAATAAGCCTTCGAGCCTCATTGCAACATAGTTCAAAGGCATTTAGCCACCACATCTCTTCTCAGAGATAAGTTACCATCGCCCTTGCTGGTTTATTTCCAATTCTGTTTGTAAGCATATTTCAGTATTTTACATTAATTAAATGAAGTATTCTTTCTTTTGCATCTCTGTGTTTATGGTTATCTATGTAATTTGTTGCATTCCTATTTAAATCTGGATAAATGGTATCAACGCAGTCTACTTTTTTCTCTGTTTTTCCTTGCATGTCCCCAACGAGGTCGAGATATAAGGAGTTAGGGCTTGAACTAGTTGAACCTTTTCAAGACTAGACTTGCAAATCTTAACGGCCTCCCATGGCGGATGAAAATAAAGATGAGGGGGCAGAAGATCCTATCAAAATCTTGCTCAAAGAAGCCCTTGAGCGACAAAGGAACGCGATGATGGACAACTTTACCCAAATAGTTTAGCGACTACCCAGGGCCAATGCATCGACTTCTAACATCTTCTCTGGAAACACCACACCGTTTAAAGTATAAGTTAATTTTGAAATCCACATATTCGATGTTCAGATAGACGCAGATTCCATCAATAAATAGTGGGAAACCTACTACGAGTAGAAGGATGAAAGTACAGGCTCACTATTTTCAGTCGCACCCACTTGGAATTCATTGTGGGATGCCATCAAAGAGTAGTGTTGCCCTGTCAGAAGCTATGAGGATCAATACATAAAGTGGACCATGCTGTGGAGGGGAAGGGACCAAGATGTGCCAGAGTTTACCAATATTTTCCATACCCTTCATACAAAGTTGGGTATCAAGGATTCAGAGTAGCATTTGGTACTCAAATATCATGGTTGCCTGCACAAGTACATCCAAGAAGAAATAGAATTCCTAAACATGTCCTTGCTCAGTATGACATACTGATATGCCATCAAGGTCAATAAAAAGATTAAATAGAAGAAGTGAGACTTTGGATCTGTGAATCCGAGGCAAGGGAAAGGTTCCCCCAAATTGCAGAACAAAGGAAAAAGTCAAGGCAGGGTCACCCAAGACAACCCACCAAAGCTGCAAGCAAAGAACAATGTCACAAAGCCTAAAAAAGAAACGGGAAAGTGGTGTGAGTTCCATAAGAGCTCCACTGAAACCAGAAGTGAGCGTCAGGCCAAGCAGTCCCTAGTGGTCGAGCTTAAGGTTTCAGAATAAGATGGATGTTCTGATTCTGAGTCAGAACCCAATAAGGGGAATGACAAAGGGAAGCAGATTATCGATGCAGAGCGGAACACCAACGTTGCCACCACAAAGATACAAAAGGAGGAACTTGAAGATCGAGATGAGGAAGAGCGTCTCTTTTACTCCCACATGTGGTTAAAGGACTCCTCACTACAATTAATTATTGACAAGGGAGCCAAAAGAACCTCATTTGGACAAAGGTCGTGAAGCAATTGGGCTTACCAACCACAACATATCTACAACCATACACCATCAAGTGGCTTCACCATGGAAGAGATCTTCACATGAGCCAGTAGTGCCACCTTCCATAAAACATCAAACCCTTCACAGATGAAGCATTGTGTAACATTTCTCCCCTTCAAGTTTGTGATGTATTATTAGGACAAGCATACTTGTTGAAGTGACATGTTGTGTATGAATCAAGGCCCTGTGCTGTTATTATTACTTTGGGAAATAAGTTGTACAAGGTACCAAAGATAGCACCGCCTACTGCCATCTCTTTAGTTACTGCAAAACAATGCAGTAAATTCATTTCCAAAACCGAGAAATTTGTTTTCTTGATGATATGCCCTCAAGGAAAGAAGAAGACAGTGGCCACGACCTCTAGATAGGGCCCCTTCACACGAAAAATACAGAAGGACAAGGTCATGGAGGAGTAGGAGGACATCTTCACCTCCCCCACAGGGGTTCCTCTACACTGTTAGGTCAAGCACTCCATCGATCTGAACCTAGGTGTGTCGCTGCCCAATGGACCAATGTATTGACACTTTGTTCTGGAAAATGATGAAATCAAGAAGCAGATTTAGGAGCTACTGCGGAAAGGTGACATCCATCCAAGTTCATCACCCTGTGGGAGCCCGATTGTGTTGGTACTGAAGAAGGATGGGACTTGGAGACTCTCTGTTGACTATCGGGCACTGAAAAAGATCACTATCCATAATAGGTACCCGATCCCACCGATCTATGACCTCCTGGACCAACTGAAGGGGGAAAAGTATTTCAACAAGATTGATTTGAAGTCAGGATATCACCAGGTACCAATCGAACCCTCTGATGTGTGGAAGACTACCTTCAAGGCAAAGGAGGGCCTTTTCGAATGGTTGGTTATGCCTTTTGGATTGGCGAATGCTCCTGCAACATTCATGAGGCTAATGGATGACATCTTGCAGCCATTCACCAACTCATTTGTTGTGGTATACTTGGATGGCATACTGATCTTTAGCTAGAGTTGCAAAAATCACCTCCACCACATTCGACGGGTTCTCCAAACACTGTGCCGACAGAAGTTATGATCCAAGTTCAGTATCTAGGATACATTATTGATGAATAGGGGGTGCATGTGGATCCAACCAAGATCCAAGTCATTCGGGACTTCCCGTCTCCAATCACTCTTACAGAGCTCCGCAGCTTTCTAGGTCTTGCCAACTTCTACCACAAGTTCGTGTTGGGATTTTCTCATATCACTTGGCCCTTGAGTCAGGTCACCAAGGGAGGAGTGAAAAAAGAATTCTTTTGGTCTAAATCTCAATAGAAGGCATTCATAGAGTTGAATGATTGGCTCTGCTCGACACCAATGCTTGCATTACTAGACTTGCAACAACCATTTGAGGTCGAGACAAATGCCTCTAAATATACTATTAGGGTAGTCCTTACTCAACACAGGCATCCAGTGGCATATCACAATGAAACACTTTCAGACACAATCCAAAAGTATCCCACTTATGAAAAAGAGATGTCTTCCATTATGTAGGGCTACTGACGATGGAAGAATTACATTTCGGGGAAGGAAACGGTCATCCACACAGACCACTGATCCCTCCAATTTATACATACCCAAGGGCAATTGGAGAATGATCGCCATCAGAAGTGGTCTACATACCTACAACATCCATTTGAATATCATGTATAAGAAGGGCAACACCAATAATGTTGCAGATTGCCTTAGTCAACCACCGATCATGGTGTTAACCACCATGCTCAACTCTTGTGGGCACGAGACTTCTAATTGGCCACTTCTCTATAAAAGAGACCCAAAATTTAGCCACACATACCATACACTCTTGGAGGGTTAGCATGTTCCAGATTTTCATGTCCAGGATGCCCTGTTATGCCACCTAGGTCACCTTTGTGTTCCTTCAAGTGAGAGTGCCAAGATGATTTGGTAAGCATACTACAGTCAGGCTGATAGGCATTTCGGGGTTGAGAAAATGGCAGCAGTATTGTAGAAGTATTTATATTGGCCACATCTTTGATAGGATGTCGGGAAGTACATCAGTTCATGCACTGCCTACGCCATTGCCAACCTGACCATAAGGAAACAAGGCCTCTATACCCCGATGCCTACCCCTAGTCGACCTTGGGAATCCATCTCCATGGATTACATGTCAGGCCTTCCTTCCACTAAGCATGGAAACTACTATGTTTTTGTGGTCGTCTACAAGTTCTCAACGATGGTCATTATGGCGGCTTCCAAGAAGAATATAACAGCAGAAGTTACTGCTAAAATTTTCTGTGAACAAGTGTGGGTACAGTTTGGAATCCCACAGTCTATCCTCTCAGATCAGGATAACAGGTTCCTCAGTACATTTTGGTCCAGTCTCTAGTCGATGCTCGACACCAAACTCACTAAGTCCACAACCTTCCATCCTCAAACTGATGGCCAGAAAAAGGTTGTCAACAAGATGATCATACACATTCTCCGCATGTACAACTCAAAGAATCCACACACATGGGAGGAGAGCCTCCCCTATGTTTAGCATAACTACAACCATGCTGTCCACAACTTGATTAGACACAACCATTTTCAGGTGTGATTGGGATTCTAGCCACTATGTCTCATTGATGTGGCCATGCCCTTTGTAGCTACTCATGTAGATTCGGCTCATGTCCAGTCCAAAATAGATAAGGCAAACAAATTCATTGAGCACATCCAACATATTCACTAACAGGTCCATGACACTCTCGAGAAATCAAATTCCAAGTACAAGCAGTGACATGATCAACATCGGGTGCCACACAAGTGTTAGGTGGGTGACAAAGTCTAGTTGAATTTTCAAAAGAATCGCCTTACCAGAGCCTATCAGAAACTAAAACCACTTCGATATGGTCTTTACACAATTACCAGGGTTGTGGGAGATAATGCATTTGAGCTCAGCATTCCACTATTCCTTGGCCTGCATCCAGTGTTCAATGTGGACCACCTTCAGCCATACTTTCCACCATTACTAGACACATCCGACATTGCATAGCAACTCACACCCACAGAGTTAAATCCAAATTGCATGGAACAAGATACAACTGATTGGATCATGGACGCACATATCAAGCACACTCACCAGCAGAATATCAAACAATATCGATTTGTCAAAGCATGCCATCTCCTTCACCAGGGCAAGTGGCTCACCGGGGACCAAGTTCAGCAGACGTTTCGTCATCTCATGGAGGAACTCAACGTAATGGGGACCGTTGCTTCCTAAGGGGGGAGGAATGATCCATGTGGATATTGGTGGCCACCCGCCAAGTCCACTTCGACCCCCACCATTATTTCTTTTAGCTTTTCAATTTCTTTAATTGTAGCACAATTTACTATTTTTAGCAGTTTTTCGGGTCCTGAACTTTTGGAGCTGTTTTGAGGCACTAAACGACGTTTTTTAGGAAAACTAGGAGAAACAAGTGTCCATGGGCCCTTTTTTCTCTTCCTAAAGTTGTAGTTCTTGGATAGATCTTTCTAATGAGATATTGTGCACATCAAATGGAGATCATATGCCAAAGTTACAACCCCGAGAAGTTGATGTACCAATTTAACCAAACAGGGCCCATAGTTTGGCGTTTCATCTTCTAGGGCTAGATTTTTGGATGCTTAGGGTTTTCCATTATTTACCAACAATAAATAGGCCTCGGAGCCTCATTGTATCATAGTTCAAAGGCATGTCGCCGCCACATCTCTTCTCAGAGATAAGCTACCATCACCCCAGCTGGTTTATTTCCAACTCTGTTTGTAAGCATATTTCAGTATTTTACATTAATGAAATGAAGTATTATTTCCGCTGCATTTCTGTGTTTATGGTTATCTATTTAATTTGTTGTGTTCCTGTTTAAATCCAGATCATATTAGGGCTTTCAAATTGCACATGATCATTGTTTTTGAATTGCACGAAACTAGTGTTTTCAAATTACATAGGACTAGGGATTTTAGATTGCATCAACCTATTGTCAACATTAGGGAATGGTTAATAGAAGGAAAAAATTCCTTACATTTTTTAATTTAGAACATGTCTTCATTATGGTATGTCAACTATGTGTGTCATGTAAGAACATTAACCATTTGTCACTTACGGTGCATCCCTTATGTTCTTTGATGCATATTTCTTTATGGTCATGGTTCATTACTTATGTGCATAACTTATGTCTTGTTAGTAAATGTGCATCACTTATATGTGGCACTTTATATGGTAGATCATGGATTCTATGCATTGGTTATTAACTATTTAACTTACGGTAGGTATATTTTGGTAGGTTGACTATGTGTCCCACTTTGAAGAGTATCACTTATGTAAATTGTGTATGGAACATTACTTAATTATTTCATTTATATGTATGACATATAGCCATCTCTTACTATGTATTGGCCATAAATATGTCAGAATGGTCTGGACAACAATTCCAACCTTACAGTGTTTCATTAGTTCATAAAATTCGTAAATATAATGATCAAATATAACATCTCAAGGAATGTGCATTAAGGAAAATATTCTGTTTACCTCTTAGAAAAAAAATTACATAAAAACTAAGGTTTTCAAATTCCAAAGGCTCTTTATGTTGGCTTTTTCATGCCTTCGCATTTTGCACTTTGTTCTCTCCACCTTGTCATATTTATGTAGGCATACTACGTTTTTTAGAGAGGCATCAACCTACTTTTGACATTAGGTATTTGTTAATAGAAGGAAAAGTTCCTTATATATCTTCTTGAATATATTACATCCACAATGTACAATGGTCAATTTAGTACATGTTTGTTTCTTATGATAGTGTCAATTATGTGTTTCATGTAAGAACACTAATTATGTGTCACTTATTATGCATCATTTATGTACATCAATAAATCTATGTTCATGGTAATATTTCATTGCTTATGTGCTACACTTATGTGTTGTTAGTAAAGGTGCATCACTTGTATATGACACCTGATATCATCTATAATTTCTTATGCACATTCTTTCAATGCATTGAAGCTTAACTATGTCACTTATGGTAGGTACCTTGTGGCATGTTGACTATGTGTATCACATTCAAGAGTATCACTATATATATTTCTTAAGGGATTCCACTTAATTATGTCATATATGTCTGTCTCTTATGGGGATCACTTATGGTGTGTTGGTTATAACTTAGTTAGAATGGTATAAAAAAGAATTCCATCCATATGATTCCATTCCATCAAATACTATGTTACTAGGGTTTTCAAACTCCACAGAAATAGGGTTTTTAAATTTCAGAGGACTAGGGTTTTCAAATTGCAAAAAAATAGGGTTTTCAAATTCCACTTCACATACGTTGTTGGACATTGTCTTTTTATGGTGTGAGGTCAATATGGTGTGTTTACTTACATTGTATAATTATGTGTTCCAACTTGAACTCACTATTTTGGAGTCTTCACATCCACAATACCAAGGTTTTCAAGATCCACAATAATAAGGTTTTCAAATTGCACGAAACTAGTTTTTTCAAATTGCACAAAACATAGTTTATATATTGCAAAAGATAAGGTTTTAAAATTTCACAATGAATTCTCCACCTTTATGCAAAATCTTCACAATATTTCCCTAAATGGCTCTTGGAAGTAAGGTGCAATGTTTCATAAAATTCCAACTAGGATTTGTATGGGAAAACATTTGGTTCCTTTAGACTTCTACCACTAGATTGCAAGAACTAACACCCTCCACATATCACTCCAGAAATCAAAACATTATTTATTTGAGGATATTTAAAGCTAGGGGTTGTTCAATAAATATTGTTGCAAAATCTACACAAGGGGTTGGATTTTTCAAAAATGCTCACTCCAGCTATTGTGCATAATGTGCTCACATTAGCCTTAGCCAAACAGAAATGCTTGAGCTTACAAAAGTTGTTTTGGGTACCTAATTTTATTTTTAGTCCTTGAAGATAGAATTCACAATATTTCTCCAAATGTCTCTTAGAAGTGAGTTGCAACTCACAATAAAAATTCAAATTGTGACATGGATGGGAAAACCATAAGTTTCATTAGAATCTTAAAATTGGGTTATATGTAGGGACAACCACCATGACTCCATGGGTTTAAAATTGATTTATTTTAGGGTCTTCATATCTAAGTTTTTTCTTAGTAATGATCAATCCAAACATTTCATAGGGGGGTTGGATTTCACAAAATGCACACTCAAGTGATCATGGGCGATGTGCTCACATGTGTCTTATCTAAAGAGAAATGATTGAGATTACCAAATTAATTTCTACTTCTTGGTTTTTCATTTATATCCCCCCAACAAAATTCATAATATGTCATTAAATGACCCTTGGAATTGACTTACAACTTTTTCATAAAATTCAAATTGGGACATAGATGGGAAAATTATTTCTTCTATCAGACTCTTGTCACTAGGTTGTAGCTAGGAACACCTCATCATATGAATCCATAGGGAAAAAATGGATTTATTTGATTTAATATAATGTTCATTCATTTTTTTCATGACAACTTCTACCCTATACTAAATTGTAGAGAACATCTTTATTTGGGAATAAAAGTTGGAGATATTTCTAGATAAAAATTGTGTGTTGAAGTAATAAATGTCAAACATTTCTAATGGATAATCCAATTCCATATTTCACAATTGGAATTACTTTATTAAATATCTGACAATTTTTGTTCCCTTATCTCCACTTCCATCTATTTAAATATGAATTAAATTACAATATTATTCTTCCAAACATGTGTCATATATTGGTTACATACATAAGCAATATTTGAATTATGTTTCTTCTCAAGAAAGAGTTATATATTGTTATCTGGTGTTATGTCATTTTATTTATATAGTACTGCAACCATATAAATTAAATATCTAGTAAACATCAATAGGAATCAAGACATTTACCTCATGATACACCTATCATTATTATTTTTTGTAAGATCAAGCCTTTTATATTTTAGATAAATAGTGCAAGTCATTGCTCTACCACATGGGAAACCATAGCAATAGAAGAAGTTTAAAATTTATAGTTGCATATGTAGACTTTATTTTAAATTGTAAAAGTAATTAGAAAATAAACTAGACCACACAATAACATAAATGATGATGGCAGTGCCATTATAGATTTTTTTTCTCAAAACATAAATCTCTCTTTAACTTTACTCTATTGGAGAGTCAAAAAGTTTGGGAGGTTTTAGCTAATTTTCATCATTTGAGGGAGACAAATCAATATTCACGAATTTCTTGGAAAGTATAGAAACTCTCATGTTTAGCTTGTCCATTTTTTCCATTAGTTTATTCATGCAGGATATCATTTCTTATTGAGTCCCCACTCAATCTATAAATACCCCATCCATGAGTGTTTTGATATGAAAATATAGGTTGATGGCTTGAATGTAGTAGGGATTGTGAGATCTGGTAGAGTTTCCCACATTGCGTATCCAATGCCCGGTGTCCCAATCAACCTACATGGAAGGATGAATATTTTAGCCTATATGACTTGGTATTCAACATCAAAACATAACTATTTGAAGCACTTAAAGGATGAAAGTCCTATATCTAGCCATGGTAAAGTGATCGTCTACTTGATCACATGTCTAGTTGGCAGAGGAGGTAGATCTTCCAGTGGCTATAGAGGGGCTAAGATAGCCTCTCCTATGAAGATCATGGTCAAGGATTAGGCTATCAAGAGATACAATGGAAAATGTAGAGGTTTTTCAAAATTGTAACTAGGTTCAGTCTTCATTTAATGTATGTGAGTCATCATGAAATGTACTTGTAAAATGAACAAAGAAAATATTTTTTATTATTATAACAATGAATTATTAAAGAAATGGCTTCATTCTTGGGTCATCACTATATTAGTCAAAGTCCCCATTGTGAATTCCTAGGAATAATATTGAGTTTATAAAGTCATTGTTCATTCAAAGAGACCCTTATTGCCATTTTGAATCATGTAAAAAGGTTTACTATTGAATCAAATATGATTTATGTAATCTCCACACCAAGTCGGCCTAGAAGATATCAGCTCAGCCTAAGCACACTTGTGACCTCACATGAAGCCTATAAATACAAGATAGTCAACGTCATTTGGAGTATCATAACTAAAGCTAGTTCAATATCTTAAGAGTAGCTAGGATGTGCAAAGTATGAAGCCGGGAAGCCAAAGGAAGTGCGAGTTTGGGGAGGCCTGAGGAGAAGAATAAAATTGAACTTTTGGTGTCTCTCTCTCTATTTCATGCCCTAGATTGGGAGATAGAAGTCTTCCAAATTTCACTAATGATGGAAGTTGACTGATGCTGGAAGTTGTTGCCTAGTCAAATTTGTTGGAAAGAGGTCAAGGATATGTGAGGATGGCTTGCTGTGGAGGAATGGTCTAGTCATTGTCTAGGGTGAAGTGTCTCAAATAACACTATTGAAAGGAATAATTTTCTTGACTGGGTTTTCCCCTCAAGTGGGGTTTTTCCCTAGTACAGTGCCCATATCTTGTGTTTCTTATTTTGTGATATTCATGCACACATAATATGGTACTTCCTTGATAAAATATAAGATAATAAAGAATTAAAAGAAGCCAACACACTCACAAGTAGTTATCAATAAAGGAGAATCAAACCCTAATATAATTTCTTTGATTTTCCAATATGGTTTTAGAGCTAAGGTCAGGAAGAGTCAAAGATCACTTTCTTGGCATGGATTCTCCCTCTAGGATGAACTATATAATAATGGATATCAACACCATTGGAAGCTGGATAATTAATTTCATATATTATATGTTCAAAAACGTCAAGAGTGAAGGATTCTTGACTACTCTTATAGCATCTCTTAATGATGACAAAGCATGGATCATTATTAATGGAGAATCAAGACACATGACAAGAGAAGGTAAACAACTTCATACACTATCAATGAAGCCATATTCTCATGCAGTGGATTTAGGTGACAGTGAAAACAATGTTGTTAGAGGCATGGGATCAACATTGTTGAAGCTCGATAATAGATTGAAGCTGCACCTCAACGACATTCTATTTGTTCCATATTTGAAAAAGGAAATCATTTCTATCTCTTGTTTACAAGATAAAGGGGAAATAATTTATTTTGTTGATGGAAAAGTATTGGTTTGGGGAAAGACTCTAGCATTGATAAAGCTAGGGTTATTGTAGTTCATGAAGGAAGTACTTATGGAGTCATCACACCACCTCCTCATGCTTTGGCTGATATGGAAATAAGTCCCATTGAGATATGACATATGAGGTATAGTCATCTAGATTATAAGTTCATCCCTACTCTTAGTCAATTGGTTCATGGTATTCCTAATATGAATTTATATCATGAAGGTGTGTGCAAGGGATTCTCTTTCGGAAAACATACATGAAAGTCATTTCATAATAGTGAAAATAGGTCTAAAGAGATATTAGACGTCATCCATTTTGATGTGTATGGGACCATGTATGACAAATCACTTGGAGTTCATCATTACTATGTGACCTCCATTGATGATAATTATACAAAGACATGGCTCCATCTCCTCAAAATAAAATATGAAGTATTTGATCAGTTCAAGGAGTTTAGGGTTGAATTGGAAAGCCTAACAAAAAGAAGGATAAAAACTTTGAGTGCTCACAATGGTGGGGAATACACTTCTAAGGAATTGAATTCATATTGTAAGGAAGCATGTCTTAAGATGGAGTTCATTATTCCCTATTATCCCGAGCAAAACGGATGGACTGAAAGTACAAATAGGTCAATTGAAGAAGGCATTCGAACTATGTTCCTTGATCAAGACCTACCAAGGTTCTTATGGGGAGAAGAAACGATGACACACGAATACATTCAAAATAGAAGTTGACATAAGAGTCTTCATAATACAACACCCAAATAAGTATTCCGAGGAAAGAAACTAAGTGTGGATCACCTTAGAATCTTTAGAAGTACAACATATATCCATGTTTCAATAGATAAGTGAAAGAAGTTGGACTCTAGAAGTATGAAGGGAATACTTGTTGGATATAGTCTCCCGTCAAAATCATATAAAATATACATCAAGGAAGGAATATATAAGTAGGGATGTCATATTTGATGAAAATCAAGCACACAAGAAATCTAAGGATATTCCTATTGATTCTGATGATGAACAAGTTCCCATATTTGAAGAAGAAGAATTTCATCATGGAAACTCTACTATAAATCTTGAAAAATAAGGAACAAGTGAGCCTATTAAATCAATGGTCATCCCAACCACAAGGAAGAGGCAAAATTGGTTGAAAGCTACATTGGAATATGCAAAAGGACATGAAACTATGAGAGGAACCTTCAGGGAAAGAAAGAGATAGAAGAGATATTTTGGTTATGCCACATATATGACGAAATTGATTGAAGCCGAACCATCTACATGCAAGAAAGTTGTGCATAAAGAGGTTCAAAAGAAAGAAATGCAGGAAGAATATCAATCAATCATGAAAAATGGGGTTTGGGAAATCGTTCCTAGACCTAGTGACAATTTGGTTGTCACATTTAAATGGATTTATAAGATAAAACATGCAGTCGATGGAAGTATATACAAGCATAAAGCAAGGTTTGTTGCATGGTTTTTCTCTCAAAAGGAATGTACACTACCATTAGATCACTGGTTTCAATGGCTGCTACAATCAGGTGGAATATCCATCAAATGGACGTGAAGACCGCATTTATGAATGGGACCATTGATGAGGAACTGTAAATCAAACAATTTGAAGGCCTTCATGTTAATAGTAGGGACTCTCATGTTTGCAGAATTAAGAATGCCCAAAATAGTCTTAAAAAAGAACCTATAGCATTTAATGCAAGGATGGATGCATATCTACTTAGAATTGGGTTCTTGAAGAGTTTTGTTGATATAAATATCTACATCAAGATCATGAATGATGAACCATTCATTATTATACTATATGTGGATGATATATTCATCATAGGTGTGGAGCGAAGAATTAAAAAAATGAAAGAAGAGATTGGAAACTGAATATGAAATGAAGGATATAGAACAGATGCACTATTATCTAGGTCTAGAAGTATGGAAAATATTTAGGGAGATATATTCTGGGCAAGGAATGTACATTATCGAGTTGTTGCAGAAATTTGGGATGATGGATTCCAAGCCAATGACTACTCTTACGATCACCAATATGAAGAAGTTGAGGGACTTTGACTCTAGTCTCATGGATAGTCCCTCCTATCAATAGTTGGTGGGTTCCCTAACATATATGGTAAATACTAGGATAGATATATGTTTTGCGGTAACCATTCTTAGTCAGATTTAGTTGGCGCCCCATCATGATCACTGAATAACTACTAGATATATATTAAGGTACCTTTGTGCCACTATATATCACATCCTAGAGTATGATAGTAAGGAAGTCAAGCTAATTGGCTTTGAAGACTTTGATAGGGTGGCAGTAAGAATGATGGAGCGAGCCCTATCGGAGGATGTTTTAGTCTGGGAGCTGCTATGATGTCATGGATGAGTAGGAAGCAAGATCTCGTAACATTAAGTAGTGTTGAGGTAGAATATGTGGCTGGATGTGAAGTAGGAAAGGAGGTTGTTTAGTTAGGGAAGCTTCTGAAAAATTTGTTCGAGAATTCTCTAGGTCCGATTGTGATTAATTGTGAAAATCAAAGTTGTATCAAGATGTCTAGAGATCGCATGTTTCATTCAAGAACGAAACATATAAATAATAACTAACACTTCATTAGGAACCTAGTGTAGGATGGGATCAGGATGTTGGAGTATGTCTTAACAAATTAATAGGTAGTAGGCATACTAGCAAAGGCTTTTTCGAATAAGAAGTTTGAGTATCTAAGAAACCTACTAGGTTTGATAGACATTGTTGATTGTATTGATGATAAGGAAATGGAAGATATTTGTTGAGATTTTGTAAGTGAAGCATTTCCTAGGAGGGCATACGGTTCACACTTTGCGTTGATGTCTAGGTCCCAAGCTAGGGAAGGGTGGCATGGTTCATATAACTCTGACCATGGATGCACACCTAGGTCCTTGGGTTGGTGCTTAGATAATAAACCTAATGGTACCTAAAGGGGTTGAAAGCTTGAATCCACCTTATTCCCAATTCAATAGATTACCCTGGTGTTCAAGCCCCAAAAATCGGGTCTACAACATGGGGGATACCCACATCATCTAGACCTTGGTTGGCTACTCCTTTTCCATTTGGTGTGGTGGGTCCGACTGGGGATATGGGACCAGTTTCCTAATTTAAGGGTGTGTGTGTAGAATTTGATATTTCTGGTCTAACAGTTCCTAATTAAGATGCTCTAATTCTAACTTTAATCTAATGACATGCATTTGTATTCTAATAAACATAAATATCTAAGTCTATACTAACCCGGGATGTAATCTTTCTGTTATGCGATCTAAAATGATTTCAAATAACAATCGGTAATAAAGATCATTCGACTATTATCAGAAAAGAATCCAATATAGATAAACCACTTCGCATAAAAAGTTAGACGAAACAGTTGTGAAAAACATATCGCACAATAAGCTCCCCATGCATTAAGCATAAATAAATAGCTATCACCGTACAAAAGTGCCAAATGATAACTCAGGCATTCACGCATTAATATATAAACAACTGAACTTGAATATCACTTTAACACAAAAGATAGAAATAGTTAAGAGATAAAATTACCATTTATAACTAGTTCTACTCATGAGCTTCAAGCAATAATGATTTATCTCTCCTTAATCCAACATCCACTAAGAGTACAAAAGTGCAACATCAGTAGTAGATATTAAACGTAGATATCAATAAATCATGTTCCATTCATTCATCAAAAACTCCTTGGATGGTGCAAAAGTGCATGTTCTGAGGACAAGTTTTTGACAAATTTCAGGACCCTTCTCTAAATGCATGAGAAGGTTTAAATACTACTAACTAAATCTAAAAATAATTTATTACAAAAATGTAGGATGCGGTTTAAATGACCGTCCTCATTTTAGGCAAAAATAAAGCAAAATTAACACCAAAACTGAATCTAAAACTAAAACTAACAACTAACTATTTGTGTATTCGTTCCTTGAAATTGCAAGCGTTCAGCATTTGCTTGAGGAGAGTTGGCTGGCCAACTT
This sequence comes from Pinus taeda, assembly GCA_000404065.3. Lineage (NCBI taxonomy): Eukaryota > Viridiplantae > Streptophyta > Pinopsida > Pinales > Pinaceae > Pinus > Pinus taeda. The sequence continues at coordinate 3,858 of APFE030613394.1, read as the reverse complement.
CCAACTTTAGCTGTCCTATGAAAATGGAATCGGCAAGAGCTGGCACCATCTTCTCGGCAGAATTGATGATACATTTGAGAGTCATGCACTAGTTGTGTGGTTTTACCAAATACGTCCAGTAAGAATCCCAATTCAACTTAGTTAATCTTTTGATTGATTCTGCCCTTTCTTGAGCCTTCTGTCTCCAGCCTGTCTGCAGATGTTGTACATATATACATACCACTTTGAGGATATCTCTGATAAATACCACTGGTTTTAGAGTTCAAGTTTTGCCTTTTGCCTTTAGCGTTTTTTCCTACAAATTTTCGGGCTTACAGGCGACTAAGCAATTAGAGGCTTTCCTCTTCAAGGGGTTTTTCCCAGCGATGCACGATTAGCGCTAGGCACTAATCATGCATCGGAAACTACCTCCGTTTCTTGATCCGGGCTTCCTTGGTGCGATTTTCGCCTCTCGCACGCTTTTTGTTAGAGGATATAAAGCTTAAATTTTGTGGAAATAACGACTCCGTGAGTTCTTGACTCTGAGTCTTAAATTGTCTGTTTGTGATGTCAGCACTATCCAGTACCCATTTAACCATGTCTGTGTATGGAAGAATTTTGGGCCTTGCCGCTATCCGGTGCAAGAACGAACATGCGAGTTCTATAGTAGATGCCTCAGAAGACCCATGTGAGCCTGCAGTAGCTGTTACCTCCATCATTTTGGGATTTTCCTCCTAAAGTAGACTGTACATACCTTCCCAAGTATTAATACCGACATCTTTGTTACATGCGGTGTCTGTGTATAAGGGTGTCATTTCTTTGTCTTCAGAACTCGGAGCTTTACCCTTCTTTCCCATAATATCCTGAACACTGCTATGTATAGTTCTCTGCTCTTTGTTCCTGCAGTTCACAAATGTGGTGAGAATAATGATAAGAGAAAGGTGTCAGGAAAGCTTTAAATGCCGAAAACATATAAAATATACCACCTTACATGAAATAGCTCTTCAATCAGATCAAAACCATATTCCATTAATGATTTCCAACTAACTCATTAATTAAAATCTTTTTCAAACAACGAGCCCTGAAGAGCTGCGATATGGCGATTTGCAATTTGCTTCGCAATATCGCGGATCGCAGTATCGCAAATTGCAATATCGCGGAATCGTAATATCGTTGGTTCGTATCGTATGACAATCATCTACTAATGTGTTTTCAGCGAAATGCGATTTGCGATATGTGCCATCGCATATCGGTGGTTTAAGGTATTTCAGCGTATGTGATGTTTGAGGCATGCGATGCGATGAATGTTTTTAGTGCGTAGTTTCGCATCGCGATTTCGCAACTTAGAATTCCGCTTGTGGGAAGGCATCCATTACCCTTTTTGCGATGTGATGTTTCTTAAGGAGTGATTTTATTCTAACTTATCATAAAACTTAAGCCTTTTTAGGTTTTTCAAGGGTATTCTCCTAAGTTTATGATAGTAATTTTTATTAAAAAAGGAAATATAAGCATTAATTGATTTTTTTTTGGGTCCCCACTTATTTAGTATTAGTGATAAAACTAAATAAGAAGGGGGGTTGTCGCTGGTCACAACAATTGGCGATTCGCTTGGAAGAACCAGTTATCTCTGCTTTTTTTTTTAATTTTCTAAACTTCCAAAACATAAAACTTTCCAGAAAATCAAACTTTATTATAGAAAGATAAAGTACATCATGCTTTCAGCTGTTAATGATAGTTTGTTTCTTCTATGTTTAAACTGGTTATTTACTTCCTCAAGCTAGTCATTGTATCTACATCAGTTACTACTAGGTTTATAAAGATGAAAACAAAACCTTCTCTATAAATTAGTTTTAAATATGCTCATTTGTCATAGGTAGAGCCTCTACTACCAGCAGGCGTTTATAGCCTCGACAGGGTTACCTGTTACCCAGTAATGATCCTGTATCCCACTTGGAGAAGTATACAATTTTCAAAGAGAAATCCATATCCACACTTATTGCTTTCATTTTCTTTTAACCCTTAAAGAACAATGCCTTGGTTTGGTAGCCAATTTATGACAGTGCCACTCACTTGATTTATAACTTTGTTGAACAAGCTGGCTCATGATAAGACCCCTTGGCTTTTGATTGCAACAATCTTGAGTCATTGCCCTGTTATCGTATGCAGTTTTGGCAAAGTCATCAAGCTATAATATCTATGATCATGATAAGTCGGCTCGTGATGAGACCTCTTATTCTTTAAGTTAAAGTGTATCGTTGGATTATTCCTTGAAGCTTGTAATTCCATAGGTGGGGAGGAAGTCATTGTTTCCTTAAGAATAGCTCTGGATGACAATGGTAGAGTTTTTGGAAAGAGATTTTCTACAGAGAATCTTCGTTTTTTTATTGATACCTTTCATTGGACTGATATAAAACAATTTCCCACTAAAGGTTGTTTTTTATCAAAATTTACAAGGTTGAAACTAGTACCATTTCTAGGCTTATAGCCTTTGACCGTATCTTTCAATAATAATGACCAATTTTCTGAAACAATTCTATTTATACAAGCGAAAAAAACAAAATCTAAAAGAAATATTTGTCTTTTCATGAATTCCAAATGTAACCATTTACAACTAGTTTTTATTACGAAAATAAAGGAAAAACTAATCTACAAAAATAGAAGAATGATCTCCTATGGAAAGTATTTTTGAGGATTTGTCCGTTAATAGGTAAAGACTCTCTTTCTCCTGTTAAATCCTGTAACATAAACATAGATGGACCTATGACTTCTGCAATTTGGAAAGGGCCAAGCCGCATTCGTTGAAATTTCGTATGTTTTCTTTTTTCCTCATGAGCCTTGTCCCATTTTAAAACTAGATCTCCCATCTGAAAGTCCTTTCTGGATATCATGTTTGAATCAAAAGAAGCTTTTACTAATGCTTGGTGATGAGCATGAGTTATTTTAGCCTGTTCTCGTTGCTCTTCTAGCTTAAGTATTTCTAGCTGCCTTAGTTGTAAGGAAGAAGTTGGTGTTTCATCAATATATTGAACTAAGGCCAAAGAGGGAATTGCTAGATGAGTTGGAAGAACCACTTCTTTCCCATAAACTAAATTAAAGGGAGAAGTGCCAATGGAGGCTTTCTGCGTTATTCAGTCTGCCTATAAAGCATATATTAAATACTTGTGCCAATTTTTGTGAGTTTGATCAATGGTTCGTTTAATGATTCTGATTAAGTTTTTATTCGTAGATTCAGCTAACCCATTCCCCTGTGGGTAATAATGTGTAGAGTATTTAAGCTTAAAACCTCTTTTGAGTGCAAATTCAGTCATAGTATTGCTAGAAAAATACGATGCATTATCAAACATCAAAGCAGAAGGTAAACCAAACCTGGTGATTATGAACTGATCTATGAACTCAATGATGTGTTCGGCATTAGCTGTCTTGAGAGGAACTGCTTCTACCCATTTAGTAAAATAATCTGTAGTTGTAAGAATATACCTATGTTGTTTAGAAGACTGAGGAACGATCTCACCTATTATATACAATCCCCATTGATCAAAAGGCTGCTTAATGTTGACTGTTTGCAAAGGCAATGATGGTATTTTTTGTCTCCCTGCAGCAGTTTGACAAACTTGACATTTCCTTACGTAGCTATGCGAGTCTTTGAATAGTGTGGGCCAGTAATAGCCTGTGCAAAGGATTTTATGTGCAGTAGCATCTCCAGCATAATGTCCACCTGCTGGTCCATCGTGGAGTTCCTGCAACATTGTTGAGGGATTTTATCCCCTAGGGCTTTTGGGTGGAACCCTAGCAGACTGAAAGTTGTCCAAACAAAGAAACATGCATACACACAACCATTATGCTAGCAAAAGCTAATTCTAAGGTAAGAAGGACGTACCT
>APFE030613383.1:0-11027 GCA_000404065.3 Pinus taeda | reverse complement strand
CCAAAGTTTTGGCGCTTCATCTCCTAGGGTTAGGTTTTTGGATGTCTAGGGTTTTCCATTATCTATCAATAATAAATAGGCCTTTGATCCTCATTTTAACTCATTTTAGAGGCATGTAGCCACCACATTTCTTCTCAGAGATAAGTTATCATCGCTCGAGTTAGTTTATTTTCCATTTTTTTATGTAAGCATATTTTAGTTCTTTGATATTAATGAATTGAAGTTTTATTTCAACTGCATCTTTGTGTTTTGTTGCATTCCTGGATAAGTCCAGATCATTGGTATTAGATTAGTCTACTCTTTCTCTATTTTTCTTTGCATGTCCTCAATGAGGTTAGGGTGTAAGGAGTTAGGGCTAGAACTGGTTGAACCTTTGAAAGCCCAGCCTTCCAAACCCTAACGACCTCCAATGGTAAAAGAAAATAAAGACAAGGGGGCATGATATAATTTCAAAATATGGCTCAAGAAAGCCCTCGAGAGACAAAGGAATGCGATGATGGATAACTTTTCCTAGATCCTTCAACGACTACCCATAGGCGACACATATTCATCAAGCAACCACTCTAATGGCACCACTCCTTTTAAGGTATAAGTTAACTTTAACATTCCCATATTTGAAGGACAGATAGTTGCAAATGCCATAGATAGATGGTTAAATTTGTTGGAAGAATTTTTTCAGTTCATAACTTTTCCAATCGGGAAAATATTACTTTTTCACTCCTCAAAGTTGCCCCACATGTCAAGGACTAGTAGGAAACCTACTGTAACAAAATGACGAGAGGGAATCCTCATTATTTTTAGCCACACACACTTAGATTTATTTCCGAGACACCATCAAGGAACAATATTACCTTATCGGGAGCTATGAGGATAAATACATAAAGTGGACCACACTGCGTTAAGGAAGGGGTCAATATGTACCAAATTTCACAAATGTTTTCCATTCCATTCCCGTGAAGCTAGGTATCAAGGATTCTGAGTGGAATTTGGTACTCAAGTACTGTGACTGTCTACACAAGTAGATCCAAGATGAGATGGAGTTCCTGGAAATTTCCTCATTTGGTTCTTCCTATTGATACACTGTCAAGATTGAGCATAAATTTAAATAGAAGAAGTGAGACTTTGGACATACGAATATGAAGCAAGGGAAAGGCACCCCCAAATTGTAGACCAAAGGACAAAGACAAGGCAGGGAGACCTAAAACAACTCATCGAAGCTGTAAGAAAATAAAAACACCATGAAGAAAAAGAAGGACACAAGGATATGGTGTGAGTTCCATAAGAACCCCACTAACAACACAAGTTAGTGTCAAGCCAAGCAGTCACTGGTGGTCAAACTAAAGGCTTCTGAATCAGATGCATGTTCTAACACTAAGTTAGAAATTGACAAGGGTAATGAAAAAGGGAAGAAGCTTATCGATGTAGATCTTAGTGCCACTGTTTCCACCACTAAGATCCAAAAGGATGAGCCCAAAGATCTAGAGGAGAGGGAGAAAATCTTCTACTCACAGATGTGGATGAAGGGTTCTTTGTTGTAGTTCATTATCGACATTCGAAGTCAAAAGAACCTCATTTTAGTAGAGTTTATGAAGCGGTTGGGCCTACCGAACAGACCACATTTGCAATCGTACTCCGTTAGGTGGATTCACCAAGGGAGAGATCTTCGTGTCATTCAATAGCACCGACTTCCCTACAACATCCAACCCTTCACATATGAGGTATTGTGTGATTTTTCACCTCTTGAAGTTTGTGATGTCTTATTAGGTCAACTATACTTATGGAAGTGACATGTTGTGCATGAGTCTAGGCCTCAAATTGTTATTATTACTTTGGGCAATAAGTTGTACATGATACTCTAGGTATCACTCCCTACCACTATTTCTTTGATAACTATGAAGAAATGCAGTAAGATCATTTCCTAGACTGGGAAATTTGTTTTCCTTATGAGCTTCCCTTAGGGAAAGAAGAATATTGTGGCCACAACCTCCAGACAAGGCTCCTTCGCACGATAATAGTAGATGGACAAGGTTGTAGAGGAGTATAGAGACATTTTCACCTCACTCATAGGGGTACCTCTACACTATCAGGTCAAGCACTCCATTGATCTGACTCCGGGCACACCGCTACCTAATGTACCAATCTATACCCTCTATTCCGGGAAATGATGAAATCAAAAGGCAGGTTCAAGAGCTATTGCATAAAGGGCACATCGGACCAAGTTTTTCACCCTATGGGAGCTCGATTGTTTTGCTATAGAAGAAGGATGGGACTTGGAGACTCTGTATTGGCTATCAAATACTGAACAAGATCACTTTCTAGAATTGGTATCCATCCCACAGATTGATGACCTTTTGGACCAGATGAAGGGGGGAAAATATTTCAGTAATATTGACTTGAAGTCTAGTTATCACTAGGTATCGATCGAACCCTCCAATGTGTGGAAGATTGCCTTCAAATCCAAGGAGGGCCTTTTCAAATGGCTGGTCATGCTTTTTGTGTTGATGAATGCTCCCACAACCTTGATGAGGTTGATAGACGACATCTTGCGACCCTTCACCAACTCATTCATGGTAATGTATTTGGATGACATTATGATCTTCAGTCAGAGTTGGTAAGAACACCTCCACCATATGTGTTGGGTCCTCCAAACCCTGTGGCAACACAGCTTGTGTGCCAATTTCGAGAAATACACTTTTGGTATGACCTAGGTTCAATATCTCGGGTACATCATTAATGAGCGGGGTGTACATGTGGACCCAACCAAGATGCAAGTTATTTGGGATTGGCCAGCCCCAACCACTCTAATAGAGCTCTGCAGCTTTTCGGGTCTTGCCAATTTCTACCATAGGTTTGTGTTGGGGTTCTCTCATATCACTTGGCCTTTGAGTCAAGTCACCAAGGGAGGAGCGAAAGAAAAGTTATTTTGGTATAAATCCCAATAGAAGGCATTTGTAGAGTTGAACCATCATCTCTTCTTTGAAATAGTTCACACATTACCAGACTTGCAACAACCATTTGAGATCGAGATAGATGCCTCTGACTATGTCATTGGTGCAGTGCTTACTCAACAGGGGAATCTAGTGGCATACCACAGTGAGACACATTCAGACACAGTCTGAAAGTATCCCACCTATGAACAAAGAGATGTATTCCATTATGCAATCTTGTTGACAGTGGAAGCATTACATTCTGGGGAAGGAAACAATATCCACAGACCATTGACCCCTGATGTTCATATAGACACAAGGAAAGTTGCAAAACAATCGCCAACAAAAATGGTCCACATACCTTCCAGAGTTCTATTTGAACATTAAATACAAGAAGGGAAGAACCAACAATGTTGCAGACTGCCTCAACCGACCACTGATCATGGTGCAGACCACTATGCTCGACTCTTATGGGAATGAGACTGTGGGGTGGCTGCATATTTACAAGAGTGATCCACAATCGACAAGACATACCAGGCGCTCTTGGAAGGCAAGAAAATTCCAAAATTTCACCTCTAAGATGCACTGTTATGCCACCTTGGACACCTCTATGTTCCTTCAAGCGAGAATTCCAAGATGATTTGGGAGGTGCACTACCGTCGGGCTGCTGGATATTTCGAGGTAGAGAAAATAGTGGTAGTTTTACAGAAGTATTTTTATTGGCCATACTTTCGACAGGATGTTGGGAAGTACATCAGATCCTGTACTTCCTGCGCCATTTCCAAACCAACCATCAAGAAGAAAGGCTTATATACTCCTCCCTACTCCTAGTTAACCTTGGGAATCCATGTCCATGGATTACATGTTAGTTCTTCCTTCTACTAAGCATGGAAATACGTTTTCGTGGTCATTGGTAGATTCTCTAAGATGGCCATTCTGGCGGCCTACAAGAACAATATCATAGTAGAAGCCACTGTTAAGCTCTTGTTTGAACGAGTGTGGGTACATTCTAGGATCCAATAGTACATTATCTCAGATCAGGAAAATAATTTCCTACGTACAATTTGGTCAAGTCTCTAGTCGGCGTTGGATACCAAGCTTACTAAGTCCATGGCTTTCCACCCCCAAATTGATGGCAAAACAAAGGTCATCAATAGGATGATTGTACACATTTTGCATATGTACAACTTGAAGCATCCAGACACATGGGACTAAAGCCTCTCCTATGTCCAACACAGCTACAACAGAGCTCTCCATAGCTCAACTAGCCACAACCCCTTTCAGGTGGGGTTGGAATTCTAGCCACTATGTCCCATCGATGTGGCCATACCATTTGCAACTACTTAGGTAGATTCGAATCATGTCCATTCCAAAGGTTATAATGGTAATAGCTTCATTGAGCACATTCAACGCATCCACCAGTAGGTCCATGACATATTGGACAAAGCCAATGCTAAGTACAAGCAGTGTCATGATCAGCATCGAGTGCCACACAAGTTCTAGTTGGGCGACAAAGTTTGGTTACATTTGCAGAAGGAGTGCCTCGCTAGGCCCCACCACAAGATTTTCCCGTTATGATATGGGCCTTACACCATCACTAAGGTTATATGGGATAATTATTTTGAGCTAAACATTCCACCATTCCTTTTCTTGCACCCAGTGTTCAATATGGACCATCTTTGAACATACTTTTCACCATTACTGGACACATCCACCACTGCAAAACAACTCACACTAATAGAGTTAAACCCAGACTACATGGAACAGACCATAAGTGATCAGATCATAAACAAGCATATCAAGAACACTTGCCAACAGAAGATCCAACTGTATTGTGTTGTCAAAGCTGTCCAACCCCTACACCAAGGCGAGTGGCTCACCAGGGACCAAGTTCAACAGAAGTTCCCCCATCTCATGGAGGCACTCAATGAAATGGGGACCATTGCTTCCTAAGGGAGGATAATTCATCCAGGTGGATATTGGTGGCCACCTTCCTATTCCACTTGGATCCCCACTGTTGATTCCTTTCAATTTCCTTAATTGTAGCACACCTTACTATTTTTGGCAGTTTTTCGGGTCCTAAATTTCTAGAGCCATTTTAAGGGGCTAAAAGACATTTTTAGGGAACATGGAGAGTCTAGAAAAGTCCCAATCTAGTGTACCTATTTGTTTTCAGCCTCCTCTTTGAGATATTTGAAATGAGGTATTATGAAGCCAAACAAAGATCGTATGAGAAAGTTATGACCTCAGGAAGTTGATGTACCAATTTACCCAAACAGGGCTCATAGTTTTGGCGCTTCATCTTCTAGGTTTATTTCTTTGGATGTTTAGGGTTTTCCATTGTTTCTCAGTAATAAATAGGTGTTTGATCCTCATTTTAACACAGTTCAAAGGCATGTAGCTACCACATCTCTTCTTAGAGATAAGCTAACATCATCCGAGCTAGTTTATTTACATTTTTATATGTAAGCATATTTTAGTTCTTTGATATTAATGAATTGAAGTTTTATCTCAGCTACAACTTTGTGTTTATGTGTATATCTATATTTTTTTGCATTCCTGCATAAGTCTGGATCAACTTCAATACAAAACATGGAATTTCCAATGTTATAAAGAAATATTTCCTCCCTGTGGAATAATTTTACAAAGGTGAAAATGAAATTTTACAGAGAAGACAAATGAATGTTTTTAGCTATGGATATAAGGAGGAAAATAATTATAAAGAGGAAAATGCTCGTGAATAGAAAATTTAGATAATTTCTTATCCAAAATTTTTATAGAAGTAAAAAGGGGAGTTAAAACATCAAGGTTTTTACAGAATTAAAAAAGGGAGTTGTAAAGGGAGACATGGTTTTCAAAACCATGGGGAAGCAAAAAAATAGATGGTTTTCACAAAAAAACAACAATTATTTATGAAGTTTCATTTATTCATAAGTATACCAAAAGTGCGAAAAACCAAATATGAAAACATTGAATGGTTTGAGTAAATTGTTTTTAATTTCATTTATGAAAATTATAAACAAATAAATGTTATAATGAAGAAGTATTACAAGACATGGTTTTCAAAACCATGGATGGGTTTATAGAGAAATATTTTGGCATTTGATTTATGAAACTCATGAGGAAAGGAACAATTTTATGGGTCAAAACAAGAGATGGATTTTTTAAACAATGAATGGTTTTATGGGACAAAATCATGTGAGGAAATATTTTGAGTTTTCACTTATGAAATTCATGGAAATATGTAAATATGATTTTATAAATTTTTGGGAAATATTTTTATCAAAATATGTTATTCCTAAAAATGTAATATTTATATGTTTGAAAATTAAAGAGTGACAAAAAATCAATGATTGACAAATAATTTTCAAATTTATAGACAATGATTAAGCACTCAAAGGATAATTAAGATAATTGAATTATCAAATAATTTTATCAAAGAACAAGAGATTAACCAATTCTATAAAAATGGACCAATCAACAAGATTATAGGCATATTAACCGAGTTTTTAGGCACGAGCTTCAAAAGCCTCTAGATTTTGAGGTAAAAGATCAACATGTTGGAGATTAAGGCAGATTTGTAACAAAAAATGGGCAACCCGTTTCAAGAATAAAGGCAATCAATCAACAATTAATGAGTCAATTTCCAGAATTGAGGGAACAAAATCAGCAATCAAACAATCATTTCTAGGGCATAACCTTTAAGAACTTCAGATTTCTTAGTAGAAGAATAAAAAACTAAAGGGTCACTCCTAGATTTAAATGCATAAGACTTTCTGCCATTTCCAGATTTTTTGTAGCGTATTGTGTTTTTATTTTATTTGATAGGATTTATTTCCCATAGACTAGTGACATTTTGAGGAATATGTTTTCCTATATATATTGTTTCATTTTCATTGTAAAAGGGTTGACTTTTGATTTCAAAACCCTGCCATTTTTTTAAAGACTTTTATTACAAGATTTTTAATTGAATTATTCTGGTTTTAGTTTCATGACATAAATTGTTTCTTGTGTATATCTTTCCCCAGTATTTCATAATCTATTTCTACATATGTTCAACGTAACATAGGAGTTAGGGAAATGCTAGGTTTGAGTATCAACCTCCTTGACAACCCACTGCAAAGTTATCATCTACACTGAAATTATCTGATTGAATAGTTTGTTTAATTATTTCCTTCTGTCATCTCTTAAATGTATATCTATTTGGTTGTATAATTCTTCTACACACATATACTATATTTGATTGATTGAGTACTTATTATGAATACTTAATTATCTTATTTCTCTTCTATTCCTCCACCGAACTCTTTAAGCTATGTTTTTCTGTTGGAACTCGACATTGGCACTTTGATTAAGTTTAATCAAGAGAGGTGCAAGAGAGGGCTTTATTTTTTATTAGAGATTAGATAATCATCAGCAACCACCTGCAACCAATAATAGATATGGCCATTGTTTTTTGTTCTATTCAACAACCCCCCGATTTGTTAATATAATAGTTAATATTCTATTAATAAATGGGGACCCTTAAAAAATCCTTCCAAAAAATAAATTTAGCATTTAGGCATTTTCTTGTTAAATTTTTGGAATAAAGCAAGATATCAAGACAAAACCCTTTGAAAGCTAGCAAATGCTCACCAGTTTTTGCATGTCGCACGACCAAGTGTGTCAAAAGACTTGTTAACAAATGAAACTCGCAAAAAGCGATCGAAAGGGATTATTGCGCTTAACCTAGATGTTATTAGGATTTTTCATTTAAACTAAGTCCTAAGGCATTTTTATTAAAATAAGGCCCACATTGCATATTGCCACTTACAAAGGGCACACCATCACAAAGTATCTTTAACCATGCAAAATGCGATATTGCAATGAAACAGTCAACCTTATCACATCACATTAGAAATACTTAAGAAAGGTCTGAAACCTTATTGCTTAGAGAAAAAGAACAAAGGATTATGCTATTGGAACAACAATTAGAGCAAGAGAAATCTAACCAGCAAGCAGAGTTACAAGTATCCAAGCTCCAACAGGAATTTGAATAGATGCGAATACAATATCAGACCATCCTAATGGAAAGATATGTGCAAATAAAATCTATGACAGATAAGTATAAATACAATCCGCAAGTTGATGAATTCATAAAAGAAGCATTCAGTCTTAACTCCCAACTATTGCAGAAAAAGGAAGTTCTATGGCATAAAATCTCGTAAATAAGTCCTTATTGCGAGATCAGTGATAAGATAACAAGCCAAGTTGTTGACATGAGGCTTGAGTACTAAGAAATCCATAAAAGGATTTCTGATTTTATCACCTAGCAAGAATCAAAAGATGGGAGGAAGGCTGATCTACCAAAAATGGAGGAATCACATAAAGACATCTTATTTACAGACTAGGATTCTCAGCTCAAGCAAGCAGAAAGGAAAACAATGGTCACAGAAGCAGCATCAAACAACATCATTGAAGCCATCAATGAAAATCTACAAGTCGCCAACCTGGTTGTGGAATCTATACCATGATTTCTTCCAAATGCCAAAAAATTAGAGCAGCAATGGAGACAGGCGGCAGAGGAAAAGGAGGAGGTGATCAAACAAATGAGCAAGCTAAACTGGGAAGCATACAGGAAATTCTTAGTCAAAACATATAGCTAATGGATGACCTTGCGATGCCTAACTACGTCCACTCAAAAAAGGTGCCAACAGTGACCGACGCTATATTTCCTAAATAGTTAAAATCTGCGATCAGCCAACTGACGCAGCTCAAAGCAATGACAGATATCTGCGATCTCAAAGATGGAATGGAAAGGAGTTAGTCACTTATTTTTATTTTTATTATAGTTTTATTTCACATAATCTGAGGAAGGTTGTTTAAAGCTCCTCAGTTACTTTTGTCATAATCCATTGTTAGGACCTATAGTTTAGTATTTAAACCCTCTCATGCATTTAGAGAAGGATCTAGAATTTTATTAAAAACATTTGCAAAGAATGCACCTCTGTAAGTTTTTGAATGCCTTGATGAAATTATGGAACAAAGTCATTAATTTTGATTATCAAACTACTTTCCTTTGTTGATGCACTATTGTATGCTTGGAGAATAATTTGATTTGAAGAAAGGAGCTGATCTATGTCATTAGTCAAATGAGCAAAACCTCACGCATGATACTTTTATCTTGTATGATCATTTCTATTTTGTTTAATTAGTGATAACATTTAGTTTTCATGAATTATATATGGAATATGTTCTTTATGTTATGCGTTGATTGCACTATTGTATGATGCCTAGATGAAAGCGTTTAATCTCATATATGATCATTTTTATATGCGATATAATTTATACATTTCTTTGACTAACTATTTAGTCAAAGAATTATCTTTACATGTTATCATCTATGTTTAATACATGAATGATATTTATTATCATATGTTAAACATATATCATTTTGGATCGCATATCGCTCACAGTACCTGGGCTTATATTAGATTAAGTTAGCTAGAGATTTTCATGCTAGAATAAGTAATTTAGTGATCATTATTCTTATTACAATCGTTTGAAAACCACCCACTCTCATTTTAAAACCCATTATGGGAAACTAGTCACATCATCCCTAGTCGGTGCCTCCACTCAAATGGAAAAGGAGTTGTCTTTAAGGTCCAGACCGGGTGGTTGTCCCCCATGTTGGAGTAGAAGAATTCCGAGGATTCAACATTTCGGTGCTAGAAGGAGCGAATCCGACTATGAATGGCATATAAATCTAAATATCAATTGAAAAATGTTCATAAGAGTCAAAACTGCTGCACAAATTCTACTTCTTCTAGATCCCATTCAAAATCTTTGGATCAGAAATATGAATTTGCAGAAACATATCCCTCATTTCCTTAACTATTAAGACAACCACCTTCTTCAAATTACACTCTTGAGTCTCCCAATATTCACTCTTTGATAGAAAAATTGGAATAGGTCTCCATTTCTACTGAGAAACCTGAAGCCTCTGAAGAAAGCGTCAATTCCTTATTATGAGTGTAGGTTTTAACCCTGTATAGAAATTACCTACATACAAATTCTAAAACACAAAAAATAAATAATGCGAGAGCGTAACACATAAAACACATATACATGGAGATTTTCCCTTGGATCCAAAAACCAGGACTACCCACATGATTTTTCATTATGTTCCTTTCAATGTTAAATACATATTTATACATGTCGAGTCATCCAATACCATGGACCGAAAACCATCACGTCCAAAGCCATGGACCAAAAACCATCGCATCCAAAACCATGTGCGAAAAACATGAACAAAACCATAGGTGGGTCCACCCAACCTAACATAGGGTCCAAAACAAAAAATTTATGGGGCGTTGCCCTAAACCCCATAGAGTGGGGTTACCTACAGCCATCAAACCCCCTGTGACACCCCGCTATGCAATCGACACTACAAAGGGGGGGGATTCGTGCCCCCCCTCCCCCCCAACCCCCTGATCAACTACATGGGCTAGTCGTGGAAAGAATATAACAAAACCCAACATTCTCCCACTTTTTGTTTTCTTTCCATAGGGGGCCACAAGAGAGCTTAGTCATTTATCCATCCCTGCAATGCCCATTGTTTCTCTACACCAACAGAACTTCTCAAAGCTCATAGATTTTGTTAATGCATCTGCAGTATTCTTCATAGTGTCCACCTTTACTGGAAACACCTTTTTATCTTCTATCGTATCCCTCACAAAGTGGTTCTGAACATCAATGTGATTTGTCTTTGAATGATATGCAGGGTTCTTTGCCAAGGAAATTGCACTTTGGTTGTCACAGTCTATCCTTATATCTCCCTGTACTGACCCCATACTTGAACACAATATCTACAACCAAACTGTTTCCTTGCTTACATGAGTGGCTTCCATGTATTCTGCCTCTGTAGTTGATAGTTCCATTATAGATTGTTTCTTACTCATCCAACTGACTGCACCTCCAAATCGGTTAAACACATACCCACTTGTAGATCTTCTCTGATCTGGATCTCCAGCCCAGTCTGCATCAACAAAGCCATGAATATCCAACACTCTGTCCAATCCCGGTCTTCCTTGGTAGCACAAACCATAATCACTAGTGCCA
>APFE030613380.1:0-14333 GCA_000404065.3 Pinus taeda | reverse complement strand
ACATGAAAATCTATAACTAATAACAAATTAACACATTTCAAAACAAATTTGGAAAGCATGAGAATAAAAAATCATTAAAATCAAAAACAAATTTAGAAAAAAACGTGAAAAAAAGCATGAATAAAGTTAACCGTTGCATTGATCCTATCCGTTGCAGAAAAGCATCCAACCTATCCGTTGCAGAAAAGCGTCCAAGAAGTTAACCATTGCTATCGGTTGAAAGGACGCTGAGGAATATATATATCAACTCTTACATCTTCCTCCATCTCTGTTTTGCTTGGCATGCTTGTCTGATTGTCTGTTAATGATCACTTCTGGTGGAGCAGATCGGAGGTAAGTTAATGATCACTTCTCTTTCTTTCACGCCTTAATGTCTTCAGAAATAGTTCAGTAATTGTGATTGGAGGCAACCTGCAACCATATCGTCAGGTGGAAAAGTTTAATGGTTGATGTCAGTAGTTTTGCCACGGCTTCAATTAATTCAATTAATTCATTTCTGGATTAATAAAAGATTTACTCTGGCCTTTTAGTCATTTAATAATATTCTGTGTTATTTTTATTGTTAGCTTAATCCATCCGCCTCTCTTTTTAGGAATTAATCTGGTCTTATTATTTAGTTATTTAATTAATATTTCTTTAATTTGTGGAGGTTTAATGTGACTGTCGCTGATGTCAATGAATCCATCTGGCCTGACGAAATTTATAGATTTCCTTTAAATCTAAACCCACCTGTATTATGGATCTCCTTTAAATGTAAACCCACCTGTATTACGGATATCGAGGGCTCTTTTCATACAATCTCGAATGAATTACTATCATGATTTGCTGAGTGTTGGCTTGCGCGGCAACGCCATCCTCAGCTTCTTGACGGCAAATCTTTGAGTTTATTTGATACTCCGTCTATTGACGGGCATAACATGGAGTGGCGTAGGTTTATCGTCCCTTGTTTTGGCGACGAAGCCCGTGGTTCTCTCCAGAAGAGGCTAGTACGCATGTCGACCTTCTACTTCTATTCCTTCTGCATAGGGTTGCTCTCTGTTCTTGCCTACCTTTCTGACAGTTGGCGACTTCTCTACATTGTCACTTCCACTCCCTCTGCCTTATATTGCCCTTCGTTGCCTAATTCCTGGGTGTAATCTTATACCATGTTCCCTTCCCCGCCGAATATTCTCACCAGGCTACACGCTACCTTCAAGCCACGAGCACCCAGGATTCCATTGGATTCGAACCCGACGAGCACCCATGTCAAACTTGCCAACAACAGACAAGACAGTCTGCTTAACAGCATCGCCCTCGTTTCCAATATGCCGTCAGAGAATAGATAGAGTATCTAATAAACCCAGAAATTAGGCAAATTACCGTCAAAAACTTTTCCCAATATATCAAAATCTTTTCTTCTGGTTGACCATTTATGGGAATTTATGGTCTATAACATATTTGCTCGTATAGGCGCTTATTCAACTATGGTCATGAAAACAATTTCAGCAAACCTAATTTTCTTTCAAATATATTTTTAAATTTTTGAAATTGAAGTCTCGTGCTTTTGTGCTTATAGAATTTCCTTGTTGCTGTTATGGTTGCTGCTGTTGTAATAGGTTTTTTTTGTTTGAATTGGATATGGATTTTTTTTTTTGAAAACTAGCAGTGAATAAGTTTTTTTCTTCACTTTAAATTCGTTGCTTATATATATATATTATATATTATTGTTTAATTTATTTCACCCTATGTCTTTTTCAGTAATTTACGCCAGCCAGAATTTGTTATGATTATATTTCCATGATGAAAATATCTTGAATATCCTATAAAACTTATATTTATTATTTTTTATTATAAGTATTTATTTATATAGTTTTATTTACTAAAATAAGAAATAGGAATTTTTGTTTTTCTTAATTAATATAGAAAGTTTTTTATATCTATTAATTTGTTTTTAGTAAAAAGTCATCCTTTTTAGAAAAAAATAAAAAAATTGTGTGCTTTATTAAAGTAAATAGTCTTTTTATAATTTCTTAAACATTCATATATTTTATATGATTCTTCGTAGTTTTTATATATTTTAATAATGTAATATATGGATTTTATATTAGTGATTTAATCATTTAAAGTGTTTATTTATTTTTATAAATTTATTGTTTAATTACATAATTGAATATATATATGTTTTTATTTTATGTTGAAAATTTATTTTATTATAGAATTTATATTATGTTTTCGTTTCCACATTATATGTTAAATATTTTTTCAATAAACATCAATTTGTATTTTGTAACTTTCATAATAAATCCATTATTTCTATTCACTACTTTTTATGTGAAGTTTTTTCACTTTCATGGGGGATGTATACTTATAATATATATTGAGATTTAGGGTGTAGTTTTGGATAGTTTACTCTAGGTTAGGCTAGAGTGGTGTAGGATAGGCAAGACTAGGACAGGCTAGGCTAAGTTAAGCTAGGCTAGGCTAGGTTAGGCCAAGCTAGTTTAAGATAGGCTAAGCTAGTTTAGGCCACACTAGGCTAGGCCAGTTTAAGTTAGACTAGGCTAGGTTGGGCTAAGATAGGATAGACTAGACTAAGTTAGGCTATCTTAGGTTAGGCTCAAGTAGTTTAGTCTAGATTAGGAATGTGTTAGGCTAGGTTGGATAATCTAGTTTAAGATAGGTTAAGGCAGAATAGGCTAGGCTACAGTAGGGTAGGGTAAGGTAGGGTAACGTAGGCTAGGATACAATAGGCTAGGGTAGGCTAGAATAGGGTAGGCTAGGATAAGGTAGGCTAGGCTACAGTGGGATAGGCTTGGCTTAGGAAGGCTAGGCTACGATTATGCTAGGGTAGGCTAGGTAGGTTAGGGTAGGCTAGCTAGGGTAGGGTAGGGTAAGGTAAGCTAGCGAGGGTAGGTTAGGTTAGGCTAGGCTAAGTTAGGTAGCTTAGGCAAGGGTACGGTAGGGTAGGATAAGCTAGGCTGGATAGGGTAGGCTAGGCTATGGTAGGCTAGGCTAAAATGGCTTGTCTATGCTAGGTAGGCTTGTCTAGGCTAGGTAGGCTTGGCTAGGCTAGGTGGGCTTGGCTAGGCTACATTAGGCTAAGTAGAGTAGGCTAGGATAGGCTAGAGGAGGGTAGGTAGGCCTGGCTAGGCTAGGTGGGCTTGGCTACGCTAGGGTATGGTAGCATAGGCTAGGGAGGTTAGGGTAGGCTAGCTTAGCATAGGCTAGGTTGGGTAAGATAGGGCAGGTTAGGCTATGCTATGCTAGGGTAGGGTAGGCTAGGGTAGAGTAAGCTAGGCTTGGCTAGACTAGGCTAGGCTACACTAGGCTCGGATAGATAAGTTAGGGTAGGCTAGCGTAGGCTAGGGTAGGGTAGGTAGGCTACAATAGGCTAGGGTAGGTACGTTGGGCTAGGGTAGGCTAGGCTAGTGTAGTCTATGTAGTGTACGGTAGGGTAGGGTAGGACAAGGTATGGTAGGTTAGGCTAGGCTAGGATAGGCTACGCTAGGCTAGGCTATGGTAAGGTAGGATAGCCTAGGGTATGCTAGTTAGGATAAGCTTGGGTAGGTTAGGATACGCGAGGCTACGCTAGGCTTAGGTAGGTTAGGATAGAGTAGTCTAGGCTAGGGTAGAATAGGCTAACATAGGCTAGGGTAGGCAAGGGTGGGCTAGGCTAAGCTAGCGTAGGTTAAGATAGGGTAGGCTAGGTTATGATAGTCTAGGCTAGGCTAGGATGGGATAGGCTTGGCTTAGGTAGGCTATCCTAGGCTTAGGATAGGGTATGCTAGGGTATTGGGTTATGCTAGGGTAGGCTAGGTGGGCTAGCCTAAGATAGGTTATGCTATGCTAGGTAGGGTAGGGTAGGCTAGTGTAGGCTAGGTAGGCTAGGGTAGGGTAGGCCATGGTAGGTTAGGCTAGGGTAGGCTAGGGTAGGCCAAACTAGACTCTGATAGTGTAGGGTAGCATAGCATAGGGTACGCTGGTTAGATTAATCTTGGGTAGGGTAGGATAGGCAAGGCTAGGCTAGGGTAGGCTAAACTAAGCTAGGTTATGGTAGGATAGGTTAGACAAGGGTAGGGTAGGCTAAGCTAGGGTAGGTAGGCTTCGCTGGGCTAGGTGGACTTGGCTAGGCTAGTGCATGGTAGCGTAGGCTAGGTAGGTTAGGGTAGGCTAGCTTATGCTAGGCTAGGTTGGGTAAGATAGGGCAGGTTAGGCTATGCTAGGGTAGGCTAGGGTAGGCTAGGGTAGAGTAAGCTAGGTTTGTCTAGAATAGGCCAGGCTACACTAGGCGCGGCTAGGTAAGTTAGGGTAGGCTAGCGTAGGCTAGGGTAGGGTAGGTAGGCTACGACAGGCTAGGGTAGGTAGGTTGGGCTAGGGATAGGCTAGGCTAGGCTAGGCTATGGTAAGGTAGGATAGGCTAGGATATGCTAGTTAGGATAAGCTTGGGTAGGTTAGGATAGGCGAGGCTATGCTAGGCTTAGGTAGGTTAGGATAGAGTAGGCTAGGATATGTTAGGCTAGGTTAGGGTAGAATATGCTAGGCTAGGGTAGTGTATGCTAGGCTAGGGTAGAATAGGCTAACTTAGGCTAGGGTAGGCAAGGCTAAGCTAGGATAAGCTAGCATAGGTTAGGCTAGGGTAGGCTAGGTTATGGTAGGCTAGGCTAGGCTAGGATAGGATAGGCTTGGCTTAGGTAGGCTAGGCTAGGCTTAGGATAGGGTATGCTAGGGTAGGTTAGGTTATGCTAGGGTAGGCTAGGTAGGCTAGCCTAGGATAGGTTATGCTATGCTAGGTAAGGTAGGCTAGGCTAGTGTAGGCTAGGTAGGCTAGGGTAGGGTAGGGTAGGCAATGGTAGGTTAGGCTAGGGTAGGCCAAACTAGACTCTGATAGTGTAGGGTAGCGTAGCATAGGGTATGCTAGCTAGGTTAAGCTTGGGTAGGGTAGGATAGGCAAGGCTAGGCTAGGTTTGTAGGTTATGATATGCTAGGATAGATTAGGCTAGGCTAGGCTAAGCTAAGCTAAGCTAGGTTATGGTAGGATAGGTTAGACAAGGGTAGGGTAGGGTAGAGGAGGGTAGGCTAAGCAAGGCTAAGATAGAGCAGGGTAGTGTAGACTTGGATAGGCTAAGCTAGGGTAGGATAGGTCAAGGTCTTGTAGGCAAGGCTAGGGTAAGGTAGGGTAGGTAGGCTAGGCCAAACTAAGTTAGGGTAAGCTAGGTTAGTGTAGGATAGGGTAGTCTAGGGTATGGTAGGCTAGTTTAGCATAGACTAGGCTAGGGTAGCATAGGCTAGGTTAGATTAGGCTACGCTAGGCTAGGCTAAGGTAGGCTAGGCTAGGGGAGGATGGGATAGGCTTGGCTTAGGCAGGCTAGGCTAGGCATAGGATAGGGTAGGCTAGGGTAGGCTACGCTGGGCTAAGTTATGCTAGGTAGGCTAGGTCAACTACAGTAAGCTAGGTAGGCTAGGTAGGTTAGGTAGGCTAGGCTAGGTAGGCTAGGGTTGGGTAGGGTGGGCCAGGGTAGGTTAGGGTAGGTTAGGGTAGGGTAGTTTAGGGTAGGGTAGGCAAGGCTCGACTACGGTAGTGTAGGTTAGCATAATGTAGGGTAGGCTAGCTAGGCTAAGCTTGGATAGGGTAGGATAGGCTAGTGTAGGCTAGGGTAGTCTAGGGTAGGCTAGGCTAGGTTAGAGTAGGGTAGGCTAAGCTAGGGAAGGGTAATATAGGGTAGGGTAGGTTAGGGTAGGGTAGGCAAGGCTAGTTTAGTGTATGGTAGGCTAGGGTAGGGTAGCATAAGGTAGGCTAGGGTAGGCTAGGCAAGGATAGGTAGGTCTGACTATGTTATGGTAGGGTAGGGTATGGCTAGGGTAGGTTAGGGTATGGTAGGTTAGGCTAGGGTAGTGTAGTCTAGGCTAGGCTAGACTAGGCTAGGCTAGTGTAGGCTAGGATATGCTATGGTAGGCTAGGATTAGGCAGGGAAGGCTAGGAGAGGTAATCTGAAATGTTTAAACTTGAAGATTTTTAACAATTTGTATTTTAAGCTAGGCTAGGCTTGGCTAGGATAGGCTAGGGTAAGCTAGTTTGGGGCAGGCTAGGGTAAGCTAGTCTGGGGTAGGCTAGGGTAGGCTACCTTAGGCAAGCTTACCATAGGCTACCCTAGCTTAGGCCAGGCTAGGCTAGGTTAGGATAGGGTAGAGAAGGCCAAGCTAGTTTAGGCTAGCCTAGCCTAGGCTAGGCTAGGTTAGGACAGGGTAGAGAAGACCAAGCTAATTTAGGATAGCCTAGCCTAGGCTAATCTTAGAATAGGGTAGGCTGATCTAGTTGAGGCCATGGTAGACTAGGCTCGTTTAAATGAGGCTAGGCTAAGCCAGGCTATGTTGGGTTACACTCAACTAGTTTAGGCTAGATTAGACATGTGTTAGGCTATGTTAGATAATCTAGTTTAGGATAGGTTAGGCTAGGCTAGCTCAGGATAAGCTAGTTAAGGTAAAGCTAGGCTAGGAAAAGTTATTTTAGTCTAGGATATGCTAGGCTATGCTAGATTAGGCCAGGCTAGATCAGCCTAGTGGCTAGGCTAGATTGGGGTAGGCTAGATTAGCCTAGATTAGATTGGATTAGGCTACACTAGGCTAGGCTAAGTTAGGTTATGGTACGCTAGATTAGGCTAGGCTAAGCTAGGAGAAGCTAGATTAGGATAGGTTGGATTAGGCTAGATTAGATTAAGCTATGCAACACTAGTATAGGCTAGGCTAGAATAGTGTATGCTAGATTAGGCTGGGCTGGGCTAGGCTACACTAGTTGTACGAATGATGCCCTAAATCCTCGTATAAGGGAGATGTGTAGGTATTATGATGGTTTATGCCTTTGTCTCAAACATATTTTAGTCTAGCCTTTAGCTACATATGTGACGATTTCACTCCATGAATTGTAACACTAATATGTACAATTTCATATTCATATAGCTATGGATAGAAAGAAGACATACCATCATTGAAAATTTAGAAGATTATTGTTGAGATATAGAGAGGATATTAAAAATTATTTGGTGTTCTAGTAACATATTAATTTGTGCTTTCATGTCTACTAATATGCTTGATTCCACCAGGAATAATGAAAAACACAATTTTATGAGTCTAGGAAACTATAGATCTTTGAACTCAGTGGTCACTAATTATGTGTTGTCACAATATATCCACCTGCTAGCAACAAAAGTTGTAAAGGGAGAGTATATACCAATCATATATCTATCTATATTAGATAAAAATGTTGAGGGATGCCTAGAGAGGAAAACATGGATCTTAACCTAGATTGTGCAATGTAGGGATTATTTGAGGTAAATAAAACTTAATTGATATTATGTTGTTTTGAGCTAGCCATAAATCTAGTGAAGTCAAAATATCAACATAAAAGTTATATTGTGAGACTCTGTTTAAAGGATGAATTTTGTGTTGAAATATATTTAGATTACTACAAAATAAATAATACCAAAAAAAACCTTTTATTTTATGCCTCTTCTCTGAAACAATTAACATACATTTTCAAAGTTTTTATGAATTTTAGGTAAATAAAATATTTTATTGATTTTTTAAGTTTTTATTTGAACTATAATTTTGATCATTTAGTCCAATACAAAAGTCATGAATATTGAAGGAATTGTAATTTTAAAATAATAAAATTTATAACTTTATAAAGGTTACAGAAAACTAATCAATATTATCTAAAATTTTGTATTAGTCTTTTCATTTTGTTCACCATTTAATGTCGGGGACAAAGAAAATATGAGGACCATTACATTCTATGTATAAGGATTATTGATATTATTTATATGTGATTATGTGATTTACAATTATATTCAACACTTTTAACATTATCATAGATATATAAATTAATTTTAAATGTTAGGAGACATCAATTCATTCTTCATAAACATCCATACTTTCCTTATAATGCATCTTCTATAAAATTTATCCTAGATCCATCTTAAATTCAAACCTATTAAGTAGATAGAGTGATAAGGTCTTTCAAGTTGCAAACCTTTCTTTGAGTTTTGCGCCAAAAAAAGAGGTTTTCATGTTGAAATATTTGATCCCTCTTAGTGCTTGATAGATCTAAAGTAAATATAGATCTCTGTTGGTTCACCTCCACAATAAATTACCTTGTGTTATCTATAAATTTAAGGTGGAAATAAATCACAAAAAAACTGTTCAAAAAAAAAATTCAAAAACCAATGTTAAATTTCAACAACGAACTCTCTTTCACTCTATATAACTCTTTCTCTATCTCACTCATGCTATCCCTCTCTCTCACAATGTCTCTTAATCTTTTTCTCTATGAATCTTACTGTGTGTCTCTCGCACTCTCTCTATGATATTGTATCATTCTCACTCTCTCTCTCTCTCTCTCTCTCTCTCTTTCTCTCTCTCTCTCTCTCTCTCACCCTCTCATTCTTTGTCTTACTCCCTTTCTTCCCCCTCTCCCTCTCTCTCTTTCTCTCTCTCTCTCTCTTTTGCTCACTCCCTTTCTACTTCCTCTTCCCTTCCCCCCTCTCTCCTCCTCTACGTTTCCCTCCCTCTCTTCATCTATATCTCAATTTCTTTCTCTCACTTGCTCTCGCTCTCTCTTGATATCTCCCTCTCTCACTGTCTCCCAATATTTTTCTTTCTCACTCTCAAAATGACTATCTCACATAATCTCTCTAACATTATAACCTTCTCAATCTCTCTCTCTCTTTAAATTTATTCCCCTCTCTCGCTACTCCTCTCACTCTCACTCTCTCTCTCCCCTCTTCCACTTTCAATTTTTCTTTCCCTCTCTCATTTCCCTCTCTGTCTCCCTCCTCCTCGTTCGCTCTCCCTATCTCTCATGTCCTCTCCCTCCGCCTCTCACTCTTCCTCCCTCTGATTCTCCATGTCCCTCTCTCTCCCTATCTCTCTCTCGATATCCACCCCTGCTCTCCCTCTCTCTCTTCCTTTCTCTATGTCTCTTTCACTCCTTCCCTCTCTCCCTTTCTTACTCTTTCTATCTTAATCCCTCTCTCTCTTATTCTCTCTCATTCTCTCTCCACGTTCCCCTCCCCCGTCTCTCTCTCTCTCTTAAATATATTTCAGTCTCTTAGACTCTCTCTCAATCATCTCTTACCCATTCACCCCTCTCTCTCTTTCTCTATGTCACCATCACTCCCTCACTCTCTTCCCCCTAAACCTAAAACTTAAATCTTAAATCTAATTTTGAAACTTGACTTCACTTAACATTACATAGCATTAAGTGAATCTAATTCTTTCAAAAAAAATATATGGTGACAATATACATTTTTATATACATCATAAACATGAAGATTATACAATATTAATAGAAGAATCATGTGTCGTTTAAAGTGGAATTTAACAAATTAAATATAGAAACATGCATTCTAACAATTTTATAAAAAATACAAACTTCACTTCAAATTACTTAGCATTAACTCAAACTAATTATTTCATCCAAAATATATGGTGACAATATACAATTTTATATACATTATAAACATGAAATCGTTCTTATTATATTAATAAATGAATCACAACCCATTATGTCATTTAGAGTGCAATTTTAAAACCTAAAAATAAAAGCATAACTTCTAGCAATTTAAAAAAAAAAATACATTGTAACATTAGTATTTTTGATAAAGTAATAATAACCCTGCAATATTTAAATGCATGTTAAATAAAAATACATTTCCATATTTAAAAAGAAGAAAACATAAAAATTATAGCCAACATAATTAAATAACAAATTCATATAACCTTACACCAAAAATATATATTTTATCATAAATACAACTGAATGTAGTTTTATAATGAAAACAAATAAACAAATATATGATTATAAAAAATACAAATATATAATATATATAAATAATGAAAAATATATATCATGACATGTATTTTTTTATATATAAAAAAGACCATAAAAGAATTCAAGATTTTTTTCCCGTTAACGATAGCATCGATCATAAACATATTAATTTAATGGAAAAAACAAAACTACGATAGCATCGATCATAAATAGACCGGGTTAAACAAAACGAAACTCAAAAAAACATAATAATAATTTAGTGGGAATCTCGATATACTAAAACAGATGGACTCAAACAAAGTAAACTTTGATCTCTATATATTAAAATAGATGGAGTTAAACAAAACTTAACTTAAACTAATAAAAACTAAGAAAATATTTAATCCTGTACTTCATTTGTAATTCGGGCCGTAGTCTGATCTCATTTGGTCAGAGGGATACAGAAACGAAATGCTTCGCGAGATGCTGAACATGTTAGAAATGAGTGTTTTGAAGGAGTGAGAGAGTGCAGCAGAACAAAGCTTGAGTAATAATAAAATGTACCTCGAATAATAGAATGTAATAATATACATAAATGTTGAACTGAAATCAATATTATATTTATTTATTTATATAAAATATATCAAATGTTTATTTGTTTTAAATATATATTGTAGATATAATATAATTTTATTTATTAATAAATTTTCAGTATTTTGTTTTTTATGTTTTTTTTTAAATTACTTTTTTTATTTTTCAATTTGTGAAAATAAACAAAATATTTTTTTCAAATATATAAAAAATACAATTTGCCAGAAATATTATTAGTTTTTAATTTTATACCAATAAGCCTCTTCTTATTGGAATGGCTATCTCTTCCACACTAGTTTTGATTAACAAATTAGATCGTGTGTGATGATGAAATTCATTATA
This sequence comes from Pinus taeda, assembly GCA_000404065.3. NCBI lineage: Eukaryota > Viridiplantae > Streptophyta > Pinopsida > Pinales > Pinaceae > Pinus > Pinus taeda. Next base: position 3,616 of record APFE030613380.1, on the reverse strand, counting down.
TTCTCAAGACATTTCATGATGGGCCTTATGGACTAAATTTTGTAGACAGGAGAATAGGTCATAATGTTCTTGACCATGAAAACTTTAACGTACCACTAGACCTCCATTTAAAATATAACTTCCTCTAACCACTAATGATGTACTTGTAGAATTGAATCTCCTTGACTCAAGGAAAATATCGATAATAAATATCCAGTAGTCAATTATACAACTAAACTTTCTTCACTTACACAAATTCATACATAGATAACTTGTAATTGTTGATATTGAAGTACCAAATAACAACAAGATTCATCATATTCTAATAGATTCACATAAATAAATCAACAATATATTCTCTCAGTTCTGAACAATATCAAGAACTACTAATTTGAACTATGCCACTATGTTCATTAATTGGTTATGCATCTTTCCATTTGAGACAAACGAATATAGGAAAATAATTAACAAATAATAAAACCAATTATAGTTTTCTTCCACTCCATATATACATTCATTATTGAAAATATGAAACCCATAAAAATAAAAATAATCATAGCATGACCTCACATATTTTAAGGAATGACTAATAGATTCTTTGGAGGAATAGCTAGTAAAAACAAAATAAGAATGATTTTCTTACAAGTAAGGAAGCGAAAGTAATCACCAAAACTCAAAATGGTGTGGGCAATGTGCACAGGACAAGAGGGAATTATGGATTCCAATTATCAAGTTTTTCATACAAATATTACATATTGATATTGTGGGATCATTTCTAACATTTGGATGAAGCATTGAGAATGAGGATATAAGAAGAAAAAGTCCTTGCTTTCACTCGATTCCAATTTGACTTCTCTACAATTACTTGCAAGGGTACACACCTGTTGTGGCATCGAATGTATGCACAATTATGTAAAGTGGTAACCTTCGATGCAGACCTTTTTGATCCAGTTATCATCCATGGAACCTAACCAAAATATGTTTATGTTTCCAAATAAGAAGAGGTTTAGATTCAAGAACCAAAAAAAATAATATTCAAAGATTGAATTCCATTACAAAAAAATATTGGGTAAATCAAATTTATTTTCCATCTACGTTTTTTGTTAATGTGTTTATGATGATGCATTCATTTGTTGTTCCTTATGCCTCCTACACCATATTCATCTTTGAAAATTATCCCGTGGACACAGGAAACAACAACTACATGACCATGCTCGTGAAGGTCAAGATGTGGTACAATGTCACTAACTTCACCAATCACTTTCCCACTCGTAGGTTTTGTAATGGTAGAATACAAAGACACCATGAGTTAAGTCAGTGATGGAATTCACAGGAATGGATGTTCCCATTCCAAAATCCAACCAAGCATTCCATAGTAATGAAAGTTCCAAGGAATGTGTTTGTGTCTTGTTATATTAGCCTCTATTTCATAGGTAAAGCACAACATCGTTAGGCAATTGAGGTATACAATCAGACCATCAAAATTATGTTGAACTGATTAGGTAGAAGAAATCTCTAATCAGGATATTTCACACAAAAATCAATGGGGAACCTCGGGATGTAACTTAGTGCACTGGCAAATTAACATAAAGGAAATGTGATGCATAAAATAAATAGAAGCAGATGAATGTATAGATTAATCAAGAACCTTGGGTATAAAATTTTGTTTGACAACAGTTTCAATTATTTTGCATAGAGCTTAAAGAATTGTCCTTGTTTTCAGAACTACTGGAACGGATGAAGATTTGGATCAAGCTAGATAACCGTTTCAACTTTTCTTTTATTGTAGACATGCATGTATACCCTCAGCTTTACAAGGCTTTAGACCACTAATGTTTAATAGTTTGTAGATTCAATGGATAGATGGAGAATACCGACTGTACCAGCAGATGCATATATAAACACATAAGAATGGCCAGCTACAGGAAGTAAATGAAGCTTGCAAATCTAATTTATCAATGCAAAGATAAGATGACAATTATCTGGTATTAGACACAGAAGAAACATGAACAACCTGTTCAAGTGCAAGCTTAGAAAATAAGAGAAAATGGAAATGGAACATATAAAAAGAAAAGAAGATTATATTGCTAGAATGAAGATGAGAATCTTGAGTAGCAAAGTATCCATAGTCTCCAGAAGTTGAACCCTTGTTACTCTGAATTTTCACATATTTATAGGCCCTTACAATGCTCTCGAGCTTTCTGAGGTTCGCGAGGTCTTAATCTATTCCCTCTGTCTTTAACAACTTGATGCCCTGACTAGGCATGCATGGGCTCGGAGGTTTCTTCTCTAAAGCAGAGTAACCTCATTCTGGTACTTTGTTGTGCTGGTAGGGAGCTCGTTCATGCCAGAGATGCCCCTTGATCACTTTTGTTGGTTTTGGCTCTGTTGCATTGTTGATGCTCCATGATCGCTTTTGTTTCGGGCTGCGTCGTGCTATGGCCCTTTTTTTCCCTTTCTGGCCTCTGTCTCCCGGTAACTGTTCCCTGGCCTCTGTTCTATGATGGAATGGGTCTACGAGCCTTTGTAATCCCTTTAAATCCTAACAATGATTGTTTTATGTTTTATACAAAAAATTCTACAACACTGCAAACTCCCACTAAGATCTATTTATTTCAGAGTTAAAAATTCCTTGGACTCTATCTATTCCTATATCAGGTCCATCCTTATCGCTATCGCAAATCGCAAGGGGCCTGTTCCCTTGCTTCCCCTTTGTATTTTAGAAACACATAAAAAACTGCGAAAATGCATTGAAAATGGCTTTTCTGGGACCTCAAATATTATGAAATAATATATAGAATACTGTCAGGTCTGGTTCATTGTGTATCACACATATATGTGTAAAGGCTCCTCTCCCTGGTGTTGCTCTGATGCGATATAGTGATATTATCTGATCACAATCGCATATCATGCCGAAGCCATTGATAGCGCTATTTGTTAATCTCTGATAGTGATTGTGTGATGCGATGTGGATCGTTGATCTACGTGCTTGATCGACGGTCCATGTTGCATCATTGATCATTATCGCAAGTTCCATACAATATGTGTCGATATCCACCAATTGACTTCGTCGATTGTGACCCGCCGATCAAATCTAGACCATTGATCGGCCAAATCTAACGGTTTCTATGTGTATCAATGTTTATGCCTCTAATACTTGGTTTTTCGTTGTTTCCTATGGTTTTCTACCTCCTGACAGTGCTTTTCTACCATTCCGAGGACTCTTGGCATGTGATTATTTTGATCTTTGAGTGATCCTTAAGAAAATTTTGAAGACTTCTGGAGTGTTTTGGATTCATTTTTGGGTCATTTGCCAACAAGGCTAACATTGGCTACTTCTGGGGATGAAAGCCTCCCTGTGAGGTTTCAAGAACTACAGAGCAATGCTTTTATTATAAAACCAAAATCAAATCTATCTCCTAGTGTTCCATTGGGCATGGAGCCTATATTGTATAGAAAAAATAAAAACTGAAAAACATATTTACAATATCAAGGCTTTAAAGCCTTAAATGAAATCAATTTTCAAGAATCGCCCATTGACCAGGCCGCCAAAGACATCTTCTCCTTCCAGACTGTGTAGAATAAAGTTATTGTTCTACTGAATTTGGGAGATGACAAATGGACCTGTCCATAAGGA
>APFE030613377.1:58206-87037 GCA_000404065.3 Pinus taeda | reverse complement strand
GTTCCGAATAAGGGCTTTTATTTTCTGATTTATTGCCCATTTCCTTCCTTTCTAGCTTCTTGTTACCTTTTGGAACCTCCTTTCTTAATTCTGCTTGATCTTCTGGAATGAGATCTTCATTTATGAATATTCTCGTTCCTTTTAGACTTGAGGTTTTACTAAGTATGTTGTGCTTATGATCAGTAGAGCTCACCTTTATGTGGATTAATCTTCCTTTATTATCGGTTAATTTCCCCAACCTTGTTGCTTCTGTGAGACACACTATTTCAATTTGTAATCTATTATGTAATTCTGTCCGGACTAAGGCTAAAGTATCCTCATCTTCTTCCTCTTTTAAACCGAATATTATTAGGTTTAAGGTCCTTTTGTTACGTTCGTGGTCTAATTCTATTAATTTTGTCATTTCGTCTTTAATTGGTTTAATATCTAACTTATCTACCACACTATTTAGGGTGAGGCAGCTATTAACTTTTTCTTCTAATTCTTTAATCATGTCTTTCATTTTAAGACCCTCTAAGGGTTCAATGTCTCCTTGCTGGGATGGTTGGTTAGTATCTTGGTTTTGTTTTTCTATAACATGCCAATCTAGGTCTCCATTGCCTCCATTTTATTTTCGTTAGTTCTATTTTTTATTAGTTATTTGAAAATATTTAATAAAATTATTATAATAAAATAATATTTTTAATAATTTTGATATTAATAGTTTTTAAATTTGGAAAATTCTGAGGGTATCTGAAGCTTACAAATTAAATTCAAATTAAATTTTTTTTTTATGAGATTTTGGTTAAAATTAATCAGAAAAAAATGTGGTGGAAAAGTATAGTGTAATTTTATTTTAATAAAACATAAAAATAATTCTATTTAAATACAAAACATGTATTATAGAGTAGTCTTTATACGTGAGTTTTTGGAAAGTTTTCATGTTTATTTTTCAATTTAATTTGTTTAGGATCCATTAGGGATTCATTGAAAACACAAGTTCCAATTATAATTTAAAAAACAAAAATGCATAACTACTTTGGAGATAAATATGAATTATTGATTCATATTCTAGAATAACCATGGACATTAAATCCCTGCTATCCACTTTATAATTATTAATAATTAAAATTTTAAATTTTTAAAATCTTATACAAATATTCACAAAATTATATTGAAATATATTTAAATAAAGTAAATTAAATATTTATTTTATTTATTAAAATATTGGTAACAAGATATTAATAATTTCAAAATGACTGAATATATAGAAGGAGAATATGACATTTTTAATATTTTTTCCACAATAAATTTATATTACATTTTTATGTTTCAATTAATTCTTTAAATAATTTTTTATTTAAATGTTTATATTTTCAATTAATTTTTTTTTTTTTTTTTAAATTCTTGGTATTTTTAATACATCCTTTTAATATTTTTATACTTACCATACAAATCTTTTTAATATTTGTAATATTTTTTTTATAATTTATTGTAATTTTGTGAAAAGTTCTCCATGTTTTTCTTTATTCTCTTTTTTAATAAATTTTTTGTCAATATTTCCTTTGTCACACTCCATCTTAACAGAAGGTGGTATTAGATATGCCTGCCATTTTGACAGTAGCTAACTGGTAAGGCAGCTTAACCGTATTAAAACACATGGCTTTGCATCGATTTTCGTATACTTTACTTTTTTCCTGGAACAAAAGAGAGGGCCAATGATAAGTCCAACAACGAACTAGGAAGGGTGGTAAGCTCAGAGAGAAGAGAACCAGAGATGGCCCTCCGAGAACAATGTTTGAGGAAGGGGATAGAGGACTAGAAACCTTACAAACATTTGAAGGATAATAATGAAGAGAACATAAAATGATGCAAATCTTGAAAAGAATTGCAAGGGAAAGGTATGATGAAGCCAAATATGAATTAAAAAGACGTTGGAGAAGAGTAACACATAAGAACATAAATATCTTTAAATTATGGAGGTTTATCATTAAACAATTCTGACTTTGGTTTATATAAAAAAAAAAATTATTTTAATTTTCAGGAAATTAAAGAACATATTAACCATAATTGTACTTACAACCCATATCTATAACCCTCAAAAGAATGCTATCTTGGTTGAGGGGTTATAAGTAGATCCAAGCTCCTACTCACTGCATTACAACCTTCTCTTCACTTCTAACCATTATAATGTTTTGCTTCCCTATTTGAAGCTTAGGGTTTGTAGATGTGTAAACCACCATGCTAGTCTATTTTTTTTACCACTAAAACTTACTAAACTCTATGTATACAAAAACTTACTAAACTTGTATCCATTTTTTTGAAAGCAAGGTGACCATACAAACTCTTAAGTGGGATAATTGCTTCCCCTCATTACTCTCTATAGCTGATGAATACTTCATAAAATAAAATAAAAAATAAAAATATTCTTTTGATAATTTTTATTTTTATTTTTATTTTTATTTTATATTTTTAAAATTAATAAAAGGTTTTTGAAAATATTAAATATAGGATATATAATATACACTACTTTTATGAAAAATAATAAATATAAAATATATAGTATACATAAGTTTAGGCAAAAATTTACAATTCTATGAAAATTTATCAAATTGTGATTAAAAATAAAAATAAAACCCAAACTAATTACAATCATTATTAATAAAATAATAACATATTTATTTATTTATTTATTTTGTTTTTTAAAGAAAGAAATCGTTGTTAAATAATGAATCCATACAGGTCAGGATAGTTTTTAGATAGGAGGAATGACTTGTTATAGAGTTTTAGTGAACCCAACATTTCGGACTACCAAGTGAGTCCATCATCAGTGGATGCATCAATAGGTGTTCTTCAGATCTTAATGAACATCTATTGACACATCCCCTGATGATGAACTCACTTGATAATTCGAAATGTTGAGTTCACTAAAACTCTATAACAAGTCATTCCTCCTATCTAAAAAAATCGTTGATAATTCCATAGAAAGAAAAACCATATTATACTTCAAAACACCAAAATCCATGTCCATAAACTTTTATTTCCATGACATATGAGACACATTAGGAAATGTTTTTATGAGCCATGTGTTTATATGCTTCGTCTCGAACAGCAGTCTTTTAGGACGTGTGTTTGACGTACAAGATTAGAAACATGTAATTACTAATGATAGTTTGACATTAAAGATAAAGATGTTTTGATTTCAAAATTTAAAATAAAAAAAGGTTATGTGGGATGTGTCTGTTAATGATATAACATTATTTAATTTTGATTTTAATGAGTAAATGTTTTAGCTAATTATTTTGATGATGTAAAAAAATGATTATATATAAAATAAAAAGGGAAAGAGAGTTATATTAATTTTGATATTTTAATAGGGAGGAGGTTTAATAATAAAAAGGCGAGTTGTGAAATAATAATTAGTTGTCAATGTTTTTCAAGATCGTTAACTAGTAAGCTACAGGATGAGACATGACACTATATCTGAGTGTAGCGATGAATGAAGTGCCAAGCCACAAAGAGTCTTTTTTTTACACCATGTTCCCTTCATTTTCATTCGATAGGTTGAGGTAAGGTTTTGAGGGAAAAGAAATGCTTTCGATAACTAGAGACATTGGAAAGAAAAGAATAATTACATATATAAAGAATGATATACAGATGGATACAAGTTCAACTTATCTATACATGAAGGAGAATCTATGAAACAAGTTGTCACCACAATATATGACCTGAAATCTATACAAGTTGTAGAATCCCCAGAATACAGGGACAAGAGGCAAGTATCAAAACATAACACAAAATAGTGCAAGTAAACATAAGAACTAGAGAAATGCCAATAAAGCTTAGTTTATATTACAGTTTCCCCTAGTTTTTGTCCCTAAATCTAAATCCATTGGCTCTATACTACTCCAAAAAAACAAAGTTGATGTTCAATAATTGCAACATGGGTCTGCCTTTCTATGTTGAAAATATCCTCTAATTCCAAGGATGTAAATTCAGAGGACAAACAAGGCTTATAGATAAGTCTAGGGTCAAGAGTGTGTTATGAATTATGGCAATGTAACTTAACTGTAAAGCATGGTGGTATATCTTTGTGGGCTATTGGATTATGTCAATTCAATAAGCTTGTTGATTAAGCTATGATAGTGTTCATATTCCTTCTGCACTTTGCTCAGTATACTTTCAATAGAATATTGTAGCATTTGCAGAGTTTTCTCAATGCCAGTGGCAGAATCAATATTTCTTCTAGAGCTAGATTTCAAGTGTGCTGATATAAACGTACACCATCAATTTTTTCTAATTATAGAAAATTTCATTCAGTTGTAACACAATCTCATTTTATGTTACTTCCAGGTCTTTCCATCCACCTTTGATGTAAAGGCTTCTCTGGGTTATCTAAAAGTAAGTCACAACAACCTTGATGATGCCCAATCATAAAGTATAATGTATTTTTAGTAAATTATTTATTAGATGTATTATTTGGGTAATAAGACTCTCGGAAACTAGAAACAAACTCCTAGGAGGGGAGAGTTGCTAGTATACCGTCCACATATTACCAAAAAATACCCATAGAATGCCACAAAAAACCCTCTCATATGTGCCCAAAGGAAGATAAAAAAGGGTTCTTTTAATATGCCATAAACATTTCCAAAGAATTGATGAATGTAGTTAGAGTTTGATGGCTTTGTGTCAACAGTTATGAGACCATGCTTGAAGGTTTTATTGTTGGTCACAATGACCCAAAATAATGCCAACCTTTATTCATGTATCACCATGTTTCTCTAAACCAAGGGCATGTCTACAATTCATTACATGGCTTCAAATTTTGGCTTTACAAATTAGGCACAAGCTATCAATGCCAAAGGAAACATGAAATGAAAGCAACTAATCTACTCCTATTCTAATATGTGCCCAAAGGAAGATAAAAAAGGGCTCTTTTAATATGCCATAAACATTGTCACATAACTGTTGAATGTAGTTAGGGTTTGATGGATTTTCATGTCCAACACATGGTCTTCATACAAGAAAGTTTGAGGGGAGGTTTTGTTGGTATAGGGCTCAAAATTCCAGTGCTAATCCACCTTCCTTTGCTTGAGAAAGAGATGGAATATCTCAATAATTATGAGACCATGGTGGAAGGTCTTATTGCTAGTCACAATGGCCTAGAATTATGCCAACCTTTCTTCATATATCACCATGTTTCTCCAAACCAAAGGCATGTCTATAATTCATTACATAGCTTCAAAATTTGGCTTTACAAATAAGGCCTAAGCCATCAATGCCAAAGTGAAAGCTACTAATCTATTCCTACTCTAATACAAGAGAAATAAAATGCTAAGTATAATCAAACTGTCAATGTATCCATGTAAGCATCTCATCCACATCCATGACCAAGTATTCATGCATCAAGAGCATGATGTTCTTGTCAAGGCCAATTTGGTCATGGGAATGCATCTCATCAAGAATCATGAAGTTTTTTCTTACATGTGGCTAAGAAGTACCTTTGAAAGAGAGCTCAAAATGTGCCCTAGAAGGGAGATAACATGGCTACCCTAAACCAACAACAGTAAGGCCCTCCTTTTTCAACATTCTGTACTTTATGGCTGCATATCAAAATTATTTCACAAGCCCCATCTATCCAATGTTGCATAGGGCTAGTGAACATGTCCTCGTCACAATATTAACCTTCAGCACCTGCAAAAACATGAGGAAAACCACCGAAGAAAGTATTGGACCTCTCCAACACCATAGTAAGTCCACCAAAGAATGAAACTAAAGGAGATGAAATGTTTTCCATAAACAAGGGCTCACTAGGAGGAACGTAAGTTGCATGTCGTCTGAGGGCAAGGAACTACAAAGTATGACATCAGGGTGGCGAGGAGGAACAAGTGGGTGGAAAATTTATCCATTAAATCCTTCAGATGATGGCTAACATGAGATATAACAGCAAGAAAATGAGGTGTATGTGGCTAAGAAGTACCTTGGAAAGGGAGCTCAAAATGTGCCCTGGAAGGGAGCAACATGGCTAGCCTAAATCAACAATAATATGGTCGTTTTGTTGCCACTAATCTCCATTAAAACCAATATCATAAGCAACCACAAAGTAAATAATCTCCAATGTGAAAATCCATCTTGGAGCATTTCGTGTGAAAAATCCATCTGAAACAATCCAATGGATGAATATACATGACGTATCCCAAATCTCATGTAGCACCCCCAAACATGGTGTCAACAGATTCCGAGTAACTATAGCCCCTATACCATCATTGAGTAGATTGGAGGGAATACATTAAGGTTGGATCTACAAGGCTATGTTGTAATTCTTGTAGTCAATGTGCAATGTAGGTTATCCTGTGTTAGGGTCCTATGATTCATAGGATGAAATGATTATTGAATGTTTTCTTTCAATATTTCCAATTGTAAATAATATTATATATTGCAAATGATTTCCAAAAGAAAAAAAGATATATAAATAAAAATAAAAAAGATAAGAGGGTATATATATAAAAAAATGGAATAGAAAAAGAAAAAAGGATGAAAAGAACCACATAAAAAAATAGAATTGAAAGTGATGCATGAGGGTTTCACTCAACGAATTTATGACATATCATGTGTGCTCATGGCATATTAAACAATATCCATAATTTGACTACATATTGGAAAATACCTCTAAAAATCACATTATTTAACCTGCTACCAATACAAACCCAATACACCTTCCCAATTTAAATATCCCCAACTTTCACTAGAATGGTAGGTATCCATTTTTTCATTGAAATTTTTTGTACCCCTTTATATTTTTCATTAACTTTGAGATCCGTTGTTTATCCTTTCCAATACAAAATCCTTTACCCCCTATATATCCCCCAATATATTATGTCATTGTTTCCTCAATATATATTCCCCAATATGAATGCACGTGGTATGATATTTCTCCCCCAGTGAAGCTCCCGTGAAGTGATGCGAATTCAAATGCCATTACTAGCTAAATGTTTTCATTTTCTAGAATAAATTTGATTGTTGTGTGCAACTTGTTTAAAATGCCACAACTTAGAGTCATTGTTTGGGTCATACAGTCTAATAATGATCAAACAAGTTTCAGCTTTTGTTAATTAGGTTAAAATGAATAACTTAGCCAACAATGTAATCTTGGCTAAGATTAGATTAGGTAAGTTAGATGAAGAAATTAATCCAACTGTGTAATATGGATTAATGGAATTGTTAGATTAGTCTGACATTTTGAATAGGTGTTTTAGTCCTTTAAATTGCAAAAATAAATAAGGGTTGGAACTCCTAAAGGCACCCCAATTGGTTTTATTTAAGTTAGTTTAAGTAGAATATTGAAGTTGGTGGAATGAAAGTTACTTGCAGATCGTTAAAGTGCCAATATGTGGAATTATTTGTCCAAAGTCTCGACTTTATTGCAAAAATTATATGTACGACAAGACATCTCCTCACTCCTGATCACATCATATTTTTCATCGGATGGCTCCCAAGCATTTTCTGCCCCCCGCCATCTCTCCCTTTATCTGCGGGTTGGGGGGGGGGGGTGTTCTAAAAAGTGGTTTCCTCACATTGTTCCCACCCTTGCGTGTCAACTTCACATTATTTTACACCCCCCACCCCCCCCCACAAACTACTTACCACTTCGATCCCCCTTTGAAATCCTCGAACCTTCTAACCCTTTCCCGCTAGCTCTTCCTGCACACTCCCCTCCACTCCTATCCCGACACCTGACCATGTCCATTACGTAATTAACAGTTGACCTCGATGTCACTCTTGCACCACTCACTGCCTGCCACTTGGATTGCTGTCCCCACTCGCCTCCATGTCATTTCTCCACATCAACCTTGCGAAAACCACTTTCTTTCCACCAACCATGTGCCTCCACATCATCCCCCACCTCCATGTCACCTCTCGCCTCCACGTCATATGTTTGTTTCATGGTCAGTTAAAACTATGTTTTTTTCCTATAGAACCTAGTAATTTAAAACTGGTTTACAAACATCTGAGAATGAATTTTCAAAAATGCAAAGAGGTTTTTGTTGATAAAATCCTCATGTACAAAAAATCTCTCTATTTTATAATAGTTGTTATGGTTTGGGAGATTCGGATGAAGCTTTGCAAGCATATTTTCCCGAATTTTCTTGTTTTTAGTCAGTATTTTTAAATGTGTTTTCCAAGAAGGTGGAGATGAATTTTCAAAAACGGAAAGAGGTTGCTGTTTCTAAGATCATAATTTACAAAAACCTCTCTCACGTTTCTAAAACATATCATGGTTTGGGATATACAAAGGGATCACAGGACCCTATTTTTTAGAATTTTGGGAGGAAAAAGCTCATGGATAGTTAGTGACTTCAATGCCACCTCATCAAATAAGAGTTGCAATCAAATTCGAATTTCTCTTCTTTATCACTAGAGATCCTCATGGATAGTGCTAGATCTCTTCAAATAGTTTTAGTTACATTTATTTGTGTTCTATTTTTACAATCAGTTTAGAATATTTTGAAATGAACCTTGATATTTTAAATCAAAATATTTCGTAATAAATTTTTATAAATACTTCATCATTTGAAGTAAGAGATGTTGATTTTTGTATTCCAAAAATCTATTGTACTATTTCCATTTGATGGGTTGATCAGTTATAAAAAGGACATTCTTCACAGGATTCATGTGTTAGACTATTTGGTGAAGTACTTCTCTCACTGTCTATGCGTTTATTTATTTGTTTCCATACTTATGTGTTCTTAAATTTGAATTATTTTATAGAAAGTTGATGAACAAAATTTGTTGAAATATAGACTCTGATTATAACTATGGATAATTTAAATGTTTCCTTCTAATATCAATTTAAATAATTCTTAACTGCTCTTTAGCTTCAATTGAACCTATATATTTTCTTCTATTATATTTCATTTAAATCTAGAGGGTCCAATTAGTTCAACTACCTTGTCCTGTGAAACCCCTTTGAAAATCTGAGATAGATCCCCATTAATTTTTTAAACTCCATAGCCCAATGGAAGTTTCAGGAAGTTAATCAACCAAATAAATTTTAAAATCAAACTCCGAACTCTCATAACTAGTCTAATATACAAATGAAACAAAGCTAAGTCTGACAGAGAGATCCCTCTCTAAGTTTAGGAAGGCTAGATCCTAAGCTCCAAAGTGATTTTATGGTTACCTCTATGTTTTCTTTCACAACCTCAGAAATTACAGAGTGCTAACATCTTGTCGTAGAGTCAAAGGTCACTCAATCTAGAAGCCTACATCGAAATTCTTATAGTCAATGTTCAATGCAGGCTATGATGTCATAGAGTCGAAGGTCACTCAATCTGTGATCCAAGAAAACCATCATGGCTGGGTAGCCGCTAGGGTGCAAAACTAATGCGTCATACTACAATTACAATTGGATAAGTCATCAGGGTGCAGTGGATGCATCATACTACATTTTGGGGACTACCAACATAGGGTACCTACCGCAATTGGGCACCTACCAAGGGAAAAAAGTTAACTCATCACAATATCGATGTCGAACATTTGTGCAAACTCGCTTGCCATGGTCTGTTGCCTGTGCCAATTGAGGTCTTTCCTAAGATGATAACGCAATTCTTAGAGTCAAGAGTTAGTTTGTGAGCAATGAATTGAAGTCATGAGCCATGCACATTCAAACCGAACAAGTAAACTAAAGGTATTAGCATCAATAATCTTATCGCCCAATCTTGGCCAAGTTCATTCCCCCCACCCTTGACTTGAAATGTAAGGATTTTTCCTCAGCTAATGGGGAATCAATGAAGTTGGTAGAGCACTACAAGGTGGAGAGAAACCCAACCTACAATTCACATAGAAAAATTTCTACGAAAGTGGGGGATTTGAAAATTATTTAGAGATCTTGATTAACCTTGGTGCTTTTGATTTTATTTCTACCTTAAGTTTAGTTATTTGGCATCATATATTGGAAAGAGATGAACTATTATTATTTATTTACTCGCATCTATTTTCATATAATGCATTTACTGTTTCCATGCATGTTTGATTGTATTCTTAGTTAGTCAATTCGAAATCACTGGCCTTCTCATTAGTTTTGCAGTGACCCTAGGAAGTTGAACAACAATGCTTTTTTATCAAACTTTCAGCTGTCTAGACCAAAATTATTTTTTTTCCTTGATGATTTATTCCTTTTCTTGATTATTGCATCTATGTAAAACTACAGGCTATTACAGATCCAATTGTTGCTCTCATAAACTTGGAAACACTGGATTTGAGTGGAAGCTCCTTCGTCTCTCTACCAGATTCACAAGGAAGCATTTCAGGAAGCAATGTTTGAGGAAGCATTTTGATCTATGATTCAATTACAATATAATCTTAACCATAACGCTCATTATTCTACATAATGTATGGTTTACTATTACCTCACAATGAATACGATACCCCAAATATCATGAGGAGCTCTGAGAAGGGTTCCTTTCCCTAGATATGGTTGGTACTAGCGGTGTATGGTTACATATCTAGTGCTACTAGTAATATATATATGAAATAAACTACTAATGGTACTACTAAAACTAGTGCAATATTTGCTGGTAGATTTACTTCTTCATCTGGACCTTGTACTAGAAATGAAATAGTTTGCGCTATTGAAGCTTATGATGCCTTTTTTTTCTACTATGTTGGCTCAAGCTATAGTTGCTATCTCTTTATCTGTCTTTGATTTAGATGGTCCTATAACTAGATATTAAATGCGTGAAAGGAAGGTCTCGGTGGTGACTTTATAACCACCAAATACCACTAGCTAATATTAATAGTCTAATAATTTATTAAATGCCACTAGGTTCTAGTAAATACCACTAGGATAACTATAACAAAAGTTGAATGAAGTTTTTGTATATTGCTCTTTCAATATTCTAATAGATATTCATAGATAGAGGCTGATATGGGAAGATGAATGGAATATTGTCAGTTAATATGAATTGGATCATTATATTGTTTGGCATATGTATCGATGCATTCAGAGTGGAAAAATTAGAGGAATCAACTCATGGGACCGTTCTTACCGGTGGTACCCAGTTTGGAAAAAGGGGGTTTGAAACCTTCCAGGTTCATTTTGAGGCATCAAATGATGTTTTTTAGGGGTAAAACTTTTCTTCTTACGTGTGGCATATGTTTAGCTAATATACACACAAATATCTTTCCAACGATGCAAGAAGCACATCAATTGGAGACTGCATGCAAAAGTTATGCCACTCAGAAGTTGACCTTCCTGTTTTTACACGTATAGTTCGGGAGGATGTCACATTAGCCCCCATTATTCATTGAAATGGGGCAAGCCACATGTTTTTGATTTAAAATATTCTAGAAGAGACTATATTGTAGCTCTAGTTAAGATTTGTTGTAGTCAAACTTAACCACTAGTAGGCTATTAGGTTGTATTATAACCAAACCACTAAGAGGAAGAGGCATTCCAATATTTCGAGAGAATTTTGTTCCATAGCAGAGAAAATATAGCAAAGAGAGATAGGAGGTAGAGCACACATAGAGGATCTATGCATTGTAGCAGCCCATGGGCCACATGCATTACTTCTTTATACCTGCAACCATATTTCTAGAAAGAGAAAGAGAGTGAAGGGGCCTCAACTTCCAGCAAGGTTTTCTCTTGAAAGATTTTCCCATTGCACATCTTGTATATTATGTGTGTGTGTGAGCTTATTTTTTCATTATCTACTTTTCTGCATAATTTCCATTCATATGCATGCACTAGTTATAGTTAAATTTACAGATCTATAGGTTTAATAAAACTGTAATAGTGTAGAATTTTACAATTTAATATTTTATTATTAGATATGTTGTGACGAACTGTCCAATGGAATATCCACAATAGTTTACAGATCATTTGTAATTAGAGCAGTATTCTTTGTGTATTTTGTGGAGATTTCATGGATATAGATCGACGGGACCTTAAATAGCAAGTTGGGGATAATGGGAGAATATGGGGGTTCGCATATAGAGGACAAATTTGAATAGGGATCAGAACATCAGGGAGAAATGAAGAACCAGTCGAAGAAAGAATTAGGGAAAGATAAACTTGGTTCTAGTGTTGTGAATCAGTCCATATTTAAAATGGAAGCAAAAGTCGATATGAAGCCATACCATGGAGAGATCAACGCTCTGAAGCTAAACCATTAGTTGCAGTAACTAGAAGTTTATTTCAGTGTCTAGCAAATTAAGGAAGGACATAAAATCTCATTTGTGCTAGTGAAATTGGAGGGCCATGCATTGACTTGGTGGGAGAGCAACACAAAAACCCTGAGGTTGGAGGGAGAACCTCCAATGACTATGTGGGAAGATTTCAAAACCCTCATTAAGTCATAGTTTTATCCCATTGGGTATGTGGAGGACCAGGGGATTCGGTGGCAATACTAGTTGGGCCAAAGCATGCAGGAGTACACCATGAAATTCAAGAAGATGGTTATAATGTTAGGTATCTCTCCAAAGAACCTAGGTGTACTCCTTAAGTATTTGGGGGGTTTTCACTGCCATCTACATGATCAAGTGATGTTGTTCAAGCCAAAATAAGTGGACGAGACTTGTGTATAGGTAGAATACCTGGAGCACATAGGCCTGAAAAGAGTGCAATCAATTGGATCAAAGCAGAAGGAGAAACATGAATCTTCTAAGGAGGGGAAGAATAAGAAAAAAGGGGGAAAAGATAAAGGATGAAAACCAGAACACACCAGTGCAAAGATATTAACAACCACTACAACATTGATGGCCATACAGAGGAGAAGTGTTGGAAGTTGCATCGAGAGCTAAACTTGAAGAACAAGAAGAAAGGTAACAAGAAGAAGAATCTCATGGCCACGGATTCAAGCAATAAATTTGAAAGAAACTCAGACGTGGATGAGAAGATTGTCTGCACTTTGGTGCAAAAGTATTGAAAATGCATCAAGAAAATCTAGTTTTGACTTTGCCTTGGTCAAACTAGGTTAAAATTCGAATGTCTATTTCAGCAGAATACTTGGAGGTAGTTAATAGTGGTGATATGACTCTTGTCACTCAGTTAAATCAGTTAATTCAAGTTGTAGACACTTGAATTTTGTTCAGTATGATTGATTGCTATTTTTTATCAATCTATTTCAATTAATTTGACTTATTGTGAGTTAAACTAGTTCTAACTACAAGAGAACTAGTTGAAGGTCCAGTAGTGGAGTGTGTAATCAGTCAAACTTTAATGATCAAACTCATAACTAATCAATCATCCTAGAATAATTGATGCATGCAGATAATTTGAGTTACCTAGTTGAGATTGGAGTTGAAGGGAAGTGTACTATCAATTGTAAACTATTCCAAGTTGTACAAGTGGTGCATGTAGTCAGAGATTGGCCTAAAGGAATCACACAATCCAGATTGAGGAATTTCCTAATTAATAGGGACCTAATTCCTCAAGGAACAATGCAAGGAAATAGGAGCTTGGTAGGCTGAGAAATTGTCTAAGTGTTGGCTAGAGTCAATCTGTGAAGTAGTGAGTAATAGACTATACAGGTGTATAGGTTGCTCAACCTTAAGAAAGCATTGAATTTCTTCTCTATTATTTGATTAATGCAATATAGATAGGAAGTTTTTTTTTTAGTTGCTTTCCCCTAGATAAATCTCTGTGTATGTGTGTTGAATCATGTCGCATGTTTATGATTTCATTTCTCGATCGTGAATTGCTTTCTGTAGATGAGTAGAGTAGTTTTAAGTCTTATGTTTTAGTAAATTACCTGAGCAGTTTTGAATCTACGTATAATTTCTACATGGTATCAAAGCATGATTCACAGTAGAGAAGAGAATTCGAAGTTGTTATTGTAGGAGGATTGAATTTGCAGGATCAATTCTTCAGAGATATCAGGATGGCATTTTATGGTCTAAGGCTTGAGTATGCCCTTGAGGGTAGCTAGAACTTTGTTTCTTGGAAGGGCTGGATGGAGGTGTTACTAAAGGAAAATGGGTTAAAGGAATTTGTCGAGCATGAAATTGAAAAGCTTGGATCATTTGACCTCAAGAATTTAGCATAATGGAGAAAGTGTGTAGTCAAGGTAAATGGAATCATATTGGAGGGTGTGAAGGACCACATTCTATCCAATCTCCACAGGAAAGAAACCTTGTATGCAATGTGGCAAACATTGACAGATTTGTTCTAGAAAAACAACGACCATAAGAAACTGGTGCTCAAAGATAAGCTTCAAAATATCAAAATGCAAAAGACTAAATCTATTCAGTAGTACCTAAGCAGGTTCACACAATGTCGTGATGAACTTGGACTTATGGGCTTATTTCATGGCACTAAGTACTTCTACTTAGTTGTGAATCAGAGAATGGAGATATGCGATCTCCTTATACTGGAAAGTTAATGAAGTCCATGACAACTTATCCTGCACTCTTAATTGTAATGTCAACATCAACTTAAAACCTTTACCATTGTCGGTCAAGTGTAAAGCAAATTTATGAGCTTTTGTAGTTTCACCAATGACATTGATTGTAAATTTAATCCAACCTCTAAAGATATCCAGCAATTTATCTGACCATCCTTATTATTATTTTTTTTAAACCCAGTATAAATCAAAATTATATTTCATTATATATGTGTATATATGTATCTTTAAACCAAGTATAAATCATTTTTTTTTTTTGGGTAATTTTCGGCTCCCATTTTAAGACGTGCTTTGACGGGCTGTGAAGTAGTCCGTCCGGAGAAAATACGGAAATTTGGTTCATGGTACCTTCGCGTGGATGAGAAAATTAATGGCTTATAGTTTATTACATGGTGTCAGGTAGCAAATGGAAAAGTTGCAAGATTGCACGTAGGAAATGGAAACTACGTAGGAAATGGAAACTGATTACTTTTGTTTCAAAGGCTTTAAAAAGTTAAGATAATAAGGAAATAAATAATTTAAGGGTAAATTTTGAAAATTAAATTATATAGGAAGAATTTTATATATTTAATTTTTTTAATATATTTTAATTATAAAAGATTTTAGATAAAATTTGAAATTAAGGAGGCTGTACGTTTTGGTTTTTATTTTACATAAATATAAATTAGGAAAAGATTTTAGATAAGATTTGAAAATAAGAAAAGAAGTTTTGAGTTTTGAAAAAGGAGGAGATTTGGAGTTTTGTTAAATAAACTACAACGTTAAAATTGTTGTTTATATTGACTAAAATGATTAAAATATTTGAATTTCTAAATGAATAAAAAAAATTACAAAACATTATTGTTAATATACATATACATATACCATTATAAATGTGAAAGTAACCAATCAAACAAGTTCAAGAAAAGTAACCAATCAGACAATCAGACACTCCCATGTTAAAGAAAAGTAACCAATCAGACAATCAGACACTCCATGTTAGTCTGATTGCGAAATATTTAACAAATCAACCATAGAGATAAGCTCAACGATAAGCTCAACAATGGAGATAAACTCAAGAGTGGGTACATCTGAGAACGAATTTTCAAAAATGCAAAGAGGTTTTTGTTGATAAAATCCTCATGTACAAAAAATCTCTCTATTTTATAATAGTTGTTATGGTTTGGGAGATTCGGATGAAGCTTTGCAAGCATATTTTCCTGAATTTTCCTGTTTTTATTCAGTATTTTTAAATGTGGTTTCTAAGAAGGTGGAGATGAATTTTCAAAAACGGAAAGAGGTTGTTGTTTCTAAGATCATAATTTACAAAAACCTCTCTCACGTTTCTAAAACATATCATGGTTTGGGATATACAAAGGGATCACAGGACCCTATTTTTTAGAATTTTGGGAGGAAAAAGCTCATGGATAGTTAGTGACTTCGATGCCACCTCATCAAATAAGAGTTGCAATCAAATTTGAATTTCTCTTCTTTATCACTAGATATCCTAAAGGATAGTGCTAGATCTCTTCAAATAGTTTTAGCTACCTTTATTTGTGTTCTATTTTTACAATCAATTTAGAATATTTTGAAATGAACCTTGATATTTTAAATCAAAATATTTCGTAATAAATTTTTATAAATACTTCATCATTTGAAGTAAGAGATGTTGATTTTTGTATTCCAAAAATCTATTGTACTATTTCCATTTGATGGGTTGATCAGTTATAAAAAGGACATTCTTCACAGGATTCATGTGTTAGACTATTTGGTGAAGTACTTCTCTCACTGTCTATGTGTTTATTTATTTGTTTCCATACTTATGTGTTCTTAAATCTGAATTATTTTATAGAAAGTTGATGAAAATTTTTTGTTGAAATATACACTCTGATCCTGACTATGGATAATTTAAATGTTTCCTTCTGATATCAATTTAAATAAATCTTAACTACTCTTTAGCTTCAATTGAACCTATATATTTTCTTCTATTATATTTCATTTAATTCTAGAGGGTCCAATTAGTTCAACTACCTTGTCCTGTGAAACCCCTTTGAAAATCTGAGACAGATCCGTGTTAAGTTTTTAAACTCCATAGCCCAATGGAAGTTTCAGGCAGTTAATCAACCAAATAAATTTTAAAATCAAACTCTGAACTCTCATAACTAGTCTAATATACAAATGAAACAAAGCTAAGTCTGATAGAGAGATCCCTCTCTGAGTTTAGGAAGGCTAGATCCTAAGCTCCAAAGTGGTTTTATCGTTACCTCTATGTTTTCTTTCACAACTTCGGAAATTATGGAGTGCTAACATCCTCTCGTAGAGTCAAAAGTCACTCAATCTAGAAGCCTACATCGAAATTCTTATAGTCAATGTTCAATGCAAGCTGTGATGTCATAGAGTCGAAGGTCACTCAATCTGTAATCCAAGAAAACCATCATGACTGGGTAGCCGTTAGGGTGAAAAACTAATGCATCACACTACAATTACAATTGGATAAGCCATCAGGGTGTGGTGTATGCATCATACTACATTTCGGGGACTACAAACATAGGGTACCTACTGCAGTTAGGCAGTTAACAAGGGAAAAAAGTCAAGTCATCAAAATATCGGTGTTGAACATTTGTGCAGAATCGCTTGCCATGGTCTATTGCCTGTCCCAATTGAGGTCTTGCCTAAGATGATAACACAATTCTTAGAGTCAAGAGTTAGTTTTTGAGCCATGAATTGAAGTCATGAGCCATGCACATTCAAACCCAACAACTAAACTAAAGTTATTACCGTCAATAATCTTATCCCCCAATCTTGTCCAAGTTCATTCCCCCCACCCTTGACTTCAAATGTAAGGATCTTTCCTGAGCTAATGGGGAATCGATGAAGTTGGTAGTGCACTACAAGGGGGAGAGAGTCCCAACCTACAATTCACATATAAAATTTTCTATGAAAGTGGGGGATTTGAAAATTATTCAGAGATCTTGATTAACCTTGGTGTTTCTGATTTTATTTCTACCTTAAGTTTAGTTATTTGGCATCATATATTGGAAAGAGATGAACTATTATTATTTATTTACTCGCATCTATTTGCATATAATGCATTTACTGTTTCCATGCATGTTTGATTGTATTCTCAGTTAGTCAATCCCAAATCACTGGACTTCTCATTAGTTTTGCAGTGACCCTAGGAAGTTGAACAACAATGCTTCTTTATCAAACTTTCAACTGTCTAGACCAACATAATTTTTTTTCCTTGATGATTTATTCCTTTTCTTGATTATTGCAACTATGTAAAACTATAGGCTACTATAGATTCAATTGTTTCTCTCATAAACTTGGAAACACTGGATTTGAGTGGAAGCTCCTTCGTCTCTCTACCAGATTCACAAGGAAGCATTTCAGGAAGCAATGTTTGAGGAAGAATTTTGATCTATGATTCAATTACAATATAATCTTAACCATAACGCTCATTATTCTACATAATGTATGGTTTACTATTACCTCACAATGAATACGATACCCCAAATATCACGAGGAGCTCTGAGAAGGGTTCCTTTCCCTAGATATGGTTGGTACTAGCGGTGTATGGTTACATATGTAGTGCTACTAGTAATATAGATTATATATATATATAATATATATATATAATATATATATATTATATATATATATATATATATATATGAAATAAACTACTAATGGTACTGCTAAAACTAGTGCAATATTTGTTGGTAGATTTACTTCTTCATCTAGACCTTGTACTAGAAATGAAATAGTTTGCGCTATTGAAGCTTATGATGCCTTTTTTTATACTATGTTGGCTCAAGCTATAGTTGTTATCTCTTTATCTGTCACTGCTTTAGATGTTCCTATAACTAGATATTAAATGCGTGAAAGGAAGGTCTAGGTGGTGACTTTATAACCACCAAATACCACTGGCTAATATTAATAGTCTAATAATTTATTAAATGCCACTAGGTTCTAGTAAATACCATTAGGATAACTATAACAAAAGTTGAATGAAGTTTTTGTACATTACTCTTTCAATATTCTAATAGATATTCATAGATAAAGGCTGATATGGGAAGATGAATGGAATATTGTTGGTTAATATGAATTGGATCATTATATTGTGTGGCATCTGTATTGATGCATTTAGAGTGGAAAAATTAGAGGAATCAACTCATGGGACCGTTCTTACCGGCAGTACCCAGTTTGGAAAAAGGGGGTTTGAAACCTTCCAGGCGCGTTTTGAGGCATCAAATGATGTTTTTTAGGGGTAAAATTTTGCTTCTTATGTGTGGCATATGTTTAGCTAATATACACACAAATATCTTTCCAACGATGCAAGAAGCACATGAATTGGAGATTGTATGCAAAAGTTATGCCACTCAGAAGTCGACCTTCCTGTTTTTACACCTATAGTTCGGGAGGATGTCATGCTAGCCCCCATTATTTATTGAAATGAGGCTAGCCACATGTTTTTGATTTAAAATATTCCATAAGAGTCTATATTGTAACTCTAGTTAAGATTTGTTGTAGTCAAACTTAACCACTAGTAGGCTATTAGGTTGTGTTATAACCAGACCACTAAGAGGAAGAGGCATTCCAATATTTTGAGAGAATTTTGTTCCATAGCAGAGAAAATATATCAAAGAAAGACAGGAGGTAGAGCACACATAGAGGATCTATGCATTGTAGTAGCCCATGGACCACATGCATTACTTCTTTGTACCTGCAACCATATTTCTAGAAAGAGAAAGAGAAAGAGAGTGAAGGGGCCTCACCTTCCAGTAGGGTTTTCTCTCGAAAGAGTTTCCCATTGCACATATTGTATATTATGCGTGTGTGAGAGCTTATTTTGTCATTCTCTACTTTTCTGCATAATTTCCATTCATATGCATGCACTAGTTACAGTTAAATTTACAGATGTATAGGTTTAATAAAATGGTAATACTGTAGAAATTTTACAATTTAATATTTTATTATTAGATATGTTGTGATGAACTTTCCAATGGAATATCCACGATAGTTTACAGATCATTTGGAATTAGAGAAATATTCTTTGTGTATTTTGTGGAGATTCTGTGGATATTCTTTGGGGTTTTCATATAGAGGACAAATCTAAACAGGGATCAGAAGATCAGGGAGAAATGAAGAATTAGTCGAAGAAAGAATTAGGGAAAGATAAACTTGGTTCAAATGTTGTGAATGAGTCCATATTTAAAATGGAAACAAAAGTCAATATCAAGCCATACCATGGAGAGATCAACGCTCTGAAGCTAAACCATTAGTTGTAGTAACTAGAAGTTTATTTCAGTGTCCATCAAATTAAGGAAGGACATAATATCTCATTTGTGCTAGTGAAATTGGAGGGCCATGCATTGACTTGGTGGGAGAGCCACACAAAAACCCTGAGGTTGGAGGGAGAACCTCCAATGACTATGTGGAAAGATTTCAAAACCCACATTAAGTCATAGTTTTATCCCATTGGGTACGTGGAGGACCAGGGGATCTGGTGGCGTTACTAGTCGGGCCAAAGCATGCAGGAGTACACCATGAAATTCAAGAAGATGGTTATAATTTTAGGTATCTCTCCAAAGAACCCAGCTGTACTCCTCAAGTATTTGGGGGGTTTTCACTGCCATCTACGTGAGCAAGTGATGTTTTTCAAGCCAAAATCAGTGGACGAGACTTGTGTATAGGCAGAATACTTGGAAAACATAGGCTTGAAAAGAGTGCAATCAATTAGATCAAACCAGAAGGAGAAAAATGAATCTTCTAAGGAGGGGAAGAATAAGAAAAAAGGGGGAAAAGATAAAGGATGAAAACCATAACACACCAGTGCAAAGATATTAGCAACCACTGCAACATTGATGGCCATACAAAGGATAACTGTTGGAAGTTGCATTGAAAGCTAAATCTGAAGAACAAGAAGAAACATAACAAGAAGAAGAATCTCATGGCCATGGATTCGAGCAATAAATTTGAAAGAAACTCATAGGTGGATGAGAAGATTGTCTGCGCTTTAGTGAAAAAGTGTTGAAAATGCACCAAGAAAATCTAGTTTTAACTTTGCCTTAGTCAAACTAGGTTAAAATTTGAATGTCTATTTCAGCAGAATACTTGGAGGTAGTTAATAGTGGTGATATGACTCTTGTCACTCAGTTAAATCAGCTAATTCAAGTTGTAGATACTTGATTTTAGTTCATTATGATTGATTGCAATTTTTATCAATCTATTTCAATTAATTTGACTTATTGTGAGTTAAACTAGTTCTAATTATAAGAGAACTAGTCGAAGGTCCAGTAGTGGAGTGTGTAGTCAGTAAAACTTTAATGATCAGACTGATAACTAATCAATCATCCTAGAATAACTGATGCATGCAGATAATTCGAGTTACCTAGTTGAGATTGGAGTTGAAGGGAAGTGTACTATCAATTTTAAACTATTCCAAGTTGTAAAAGTGGTGCATGCAATCAAAGATTGGCCTAAAGGAATCACACATTCCAGATTGAGGAATTTCCGAATTAATAGGGACCTAATTCCTCAAGGAACAATGCAAGGAAATAGGAGCTTGGTAGGCTGAGAAATTGTCTAAGTGTTGGCTAGAGTCAGTCTGTGAAGTAGTGAGTAATAGACTATACAAGTGTATAGGTTGCTCAACCTTAAGAAAGCATTGAATTTATTCTCTATTATTTGATTAATGCAATATAGATAGGAAGGGTCTTTTTTTAGTTGCTTTCCCCTAGATAAATTTCTGTGTATGTGTGTTGAATCATGTCGCATGTTTATGATTTTATTTCTTAATCGTGAATTACTTTCTGTAGATGAGTAGAGTAGTTTTAAGTCTTATGTTTTAGTAAATTACATGAGCAGTTTTGAATCTACGTATAATTTCTACATGGTATCAAAGCATGATTCACAATAGAGAAGAGAATTCGAAGTTGTTATTGTAGGAGGATTGAATTTGCAGGATTAATTCTTCAGAGATATCAGGATGGCATTTTATGGTCTTAGGCTTGAGTATGCCCTTGAGGGTAGCTTGAACTTTGTTTCTTGGAAGGGCTGCATGGAGGTGTTACTGAAGGAAAATGGGTTAAAGGAATTTGTCGAGCATGAAATTGAAAAGCTTGGATCATCTGACCTCAAGAATCTAGCATAATTGAGAAAGTGTGTAGTCAAGGTCAAGGGAATCATATTGGAGGGTGTGAAGGACCACATTCTATCCAATCTCCATAGGAAAGAAACCTTGTATGCAATGTGGCAAGCATTGGCAGATTTGTTCTAGAACAACAACGACCATAAGAAACTTGTGCTCAAAGATAAGCTTCAAAATATCAAGATGCAAAAGACTGAATGAATTCAGTAGTACCTAAGCAGGTTCACACAATGTCGTGATGAACTTGGAGGAGTTGGTGTTACTGTTGTGGAGGATAATATCATGAGCCTAGCCCTTTTATGCTTTCCCAAGTGTTGGCATAACTACCACGATTTGTTAAATGGGAGGGAGAAGCTACTAAATTGGGAATGCCCCTGGTTTGATTTGGTACAGGAGGAGATAAGGTGGAACACGAGAGATGGAACCTCATCCAAGTGTGATGATGATTAGAACTATGCCTTGGTTGGAAAGGCAAAGAAAGGGAAAGGGATAAATCCCAATCCAAAGGAAAATTTGGTTAAGGGGGAAAGAAGAAAGGCTTGTCCAAAATTGCATGCATGGTGAGCACAGTGATGGGTAGTAAGTGGTACTTGGACAATGGTCCCTCATTCCATATGAAAAGTAACCGATAATTTTTAAGTGATCTGGAGGAGAAAAACCTCCATATGCACATTGAGATGGCAGATAATGAGAGGTATAGCATGACCAATATTGGTACAATTACTTTTTAGAGGGACTCTAGCCCCCCTCTCAAACTCAAGGATGTCATCTATGTTTCGAGTCTAAAGAAGAATATTGTTTAAGTTGCTATGTTGGAAGACCATGGCTATGATGTGATCTTCAGTAAAGGTAAAGAATTCCTAAGACACATAGCCATGGGACAAGTGAAGCGGATCAGGGTTCGTGTGAAGAACCTATACAAATTAGATATGGAAGACTATGCAACATTCAACACAAAATAAGAGAAGGTGCAAAGTTGAGATATCGGTGAATTATGACATAGAAGACTTAGCCATTTGCATCATGGCGCTTTGAAGATCATGCAACAAATTTATACAGGCTCCCTAAAGGAGCACTAGAGCAGTGACATACATGCAAAGGGTGTACATTGGGGAAGTACACAATATCCACCTTCAATGATCAAGAAAATAAAGTGCAAGCTCTCCTTGAAAGGATTCACTCTAATGTGTGTGGACATTTCTCGACAACCTCCACTTCCAAGAATAGGTGTTATGTAATATTTGTATATGATTTCTCATAGAAGTGATGGATCTTCTTCATGTGGAAGAAAGATTAGACATTCTCCAAGTTTTTTGAATTTAAAGCACTTGTTGAGAAATAAACTAACAATAAATTTAAGGCTCTCAAGAGCGATAATGTAGGTGAGTATGTGTCAAATGAGTTTAAAAATTTCTATGCAAAGGAAGGGATTCGATGGGAGTGGAAAAAACCTCACAACCCATAGTAGAATGGGGTGGTTAAGAGAGAGCAAAAGTATTGTGGGAGTTGCAAGAGTGATGTTGCATGACCAAGGCTTACCACTGCACTTGTGGGCTGAAGCATGAAACACAATGATATATTTGTAGAACATAAGTCGTCATCAGATTCTTTGCATGAGTACACCAGAAGAAGATTTTTCAAGGAAGAAACTAGATGTGTCACACTTCAGGATCTTTGAATCATCGGTTTACTGTCATGTTTCCAAGGAATCAAGGAAAAATATAGAGCCAACAAAAGAGTTGGGTATATTTGTGTAGTACACAGAAACACCTCACAAATAATGTGTTCACTTGCCATCCCTCAAGATGACATTTGTTCGAAGGGATGTGAAGTTTGATGAGGAGAAGGAAATGAGGTGTTCTCTTGAGAGAGAGCTTCAATTGCATTCATATCAAGAGCTTTTAGCTCCAAAAGAAGAACCTCAGGAAGTTATGGGGTAGCCACAAGCACAGGAATAGAGAGTGGAGACATCCAATCAAGAAAAAACATCCAGAGAAGGAAGAAAACAAAACAAAGAAGCTGAGAGGCTAATGCATGATGCTAGAGAGACCATGGGAGCACTCACATCATAGCACAGGCAAAGGAGGTCACCAAATCAGTACACTAGTGACATGGATCTGATGAGTGAGCTAGTAGAAACTGAGCCATCATCATTCGAGGAAGTTGTAGTGAAACTAGTATGGGTTGATGCTATGGTAGATGAATATGATTGCATTATCAGAAGCAATGTTTGGAAAGTGGTCCCAAGACCATAGGAAAAATCAGTGGTGGGTTCGAGATGGATCTATAAGGTAAAGCAAGAAGCCGATGGAAGCATTGAGAAATACAAGGCAAAATTTGTGGCAAAGGTGTTCTCTCAGGTGGAGGGAATTAACTATGAGGAGATATTTTCTCTAGTATCAAGGTACTCTTCTATAAGATAAATTCTATCACTTGTAGCACATATGGGATGGAAGATCCACCAAATGGATGTGAAGACAACATTCCTCAATGTAGTTATTAAGGAAGAGGTTTACATTAAACAACTAGATTATTTTGAGACCTTTGACATAGAATCAAATGTGTGGAGACTCAAGCGAGCATTATATGGATTGAAGCAAGAACCCCATGCTTGGTACACTGAGATCAACAACTATATCGCCGAGTTGGGCTTAACCAAAAGTGAAGCAGATGCAAACCTTTATCATATTGTTGTTGAAGGTAAATTACTGATTATTGTGTTATATGTCGATGATTTAATTTTAATCCGTGATGAGAAGTTGATCAGCTCTTGCAAAGAGGATATTGCAAGAGAATTCAAGATGAAGGACATGGGACTCATGCATTATTTCCTTGGTTTGGAAGTATGGAAAGGAGATGGGGAATTGTTTGTCTCTCAAGGAAAGTATGCCAACAAGATACTGAATAAGTTTTGCACGGAGAGTAGAAAACCCATGGATACTCCTCAAGTAGGTATTTGGAGGAAAGATGATGCCACTTCAGGTGAGGAAGTGGGGGCTACCATTTACAGGAATCTTGTGGGTTCACTTGTATATTTTTTTAACACACGACCAAACATGTGTTATCTAGTTAAATAACTTAGTCAAGAAATGGTTAAGCCAACCAAATTGTATTGAAGGCAACAAAGAATGTGTTGAGATACCTCAGAGGCACTGCTCAATTTGGTCTTTGGTAAAGATGGATAGAGGGAGTTAAGTTGCAAGTCTTCATACATGAAGATTAGGCGGGGAGTCCATCAGATAGGAAGAGATAATCAGGAGGAATTTTTAGTGTTGGTTCAACAATGGGTTCTTGGTACAACAGGAAGAAAATATCTGTGGAACTCAGATCAGCATAAGCAGAGTACATGGATGCAAGTCAAGCAACATGTGAGTCAATCTGGATGAGAAAGATTCTTGTTGGGTTATTTGGTCAGATGATGGATCCAATTGTGATTTATTGTGATAATAAGAGTGGTATCGAACTCTCTAAGAATCCTATTTTTCATGATCAATCCAATCATATCAACATATGGTATCACCATCTATGGGATTATGTGCAAAGGTGAATTATGTTGTTGGAGTACATTCCTACACAGGAACAAGATGAAAATGTTTTTACAAAGGCTTTGTCAAAGGGAAAATTTGAGTTCCATAGAGGCATGATTGGGGTATCAGATAATCGCATTCCTGCTGAGAGGGAGTGTTGAAAATGTTGTAATAAAATCTAGTTTTGACTTTGCCTTGGTAAAACTAGATTAAAATTCAAATTTCAATTTCAGCAGAATACTTTGAGGTATTTAACTAAGGTGACATGGTACTTTTAGCTCACTTAACTCAGTTAATTTTAGTTGGAGACACTTGAGTTTAGTTCAGTATGATTGATTGCTACATTCTAGAAATATATTTCAGTTAATTTGAGTTATTGTGAGTTAAACTAGTTGTAACTAGTAGAGAACTAGTGGAAGGTCTAGTAGTGGGGTGTGTAGTCAGTCACATTTCAGGGATGAACTAGTTAACTAATCAATAAGCCCACAATAACTGATGGATGCAGAGAAGTTACCTAGTTGAAATTGGAGTTCAAGGGAAGTGTACTATCAATTTTAAATTATTCCAAGTTGTACATGTGGTGCATGTAGTCAAATATTGGCCTAAAGGAATTGCATAATCTAGATTGAGGATTTTCCTAATTAATATGGTCCTAATTCCTCAAGGAAAATTTAAAGGAAATAACACTTTATAAGGATGAGAAATTGGTTAAGTTCTGGCCAAAGTCAGTCTATGAAGCAGTAAGATATACTATACAGGTGCAAAGGTTGCTTAGGCTTGAGAAAGCATTGTATTTATTCTCTTTTCTTCGATTAATGCAATACAAATAGGAATGGGGTTTTGAGCAGTTTCTTTCCCCTAGATAAATATATTTGTATGTGTGTTGAATCATGTCGCATGTTTATGATTTTATTTCTCGACCATGAATTGCTTTCTGTAGATGAGTAGAGTATATTTAAGTCTTATGTTTTAGTAAATTACATGAGCATTTTTGAATCTACATAGAATTTCTACAAACATGAGGTGAAGCTGAGTTGCCTTCAACAATAGGAAGAGAAATAAATGATCAAACTCTTTCATATAAAGATAAAAGTCAAGAAGACAAAGGTTGATGCTTTGTTTGACTCAGGATTACATGCAAATCTCATTGTAGTAGACCTGGTCAAGAAGTTGGGGCTGGAAATTTTTGATCATCCAAACCCATATCCATTGGGATGGGTAAATAATGACGTAGAGTTGAAGGTAACAAAACAGTGTAAAATTATATTTGTTATTAGTGTTGATTTTATTGATGAAGTAGATATAGATGTGGTTCCCCTTGATGTATGTGGAGTCGTGTTTTGGAGTCCTTACATGTACATGGAAGATGCAATATTCATGATGAGAGCCAATCAATACTAGCTCATCAAGTATGGAGAATCATTCATCATCAATGTGCACAAAGGCAAGTCGAAAATTTCACTAATAAGTGCCAACCAAGCCAAGAAATTGATCAGTTTTAGCAAGAAGTGTGTTTTATTATTTTTAAGAGAATGTCAATCTAAAGAGGAGTCAATAAGAGGCAAGGCATCCCTGGATGGGTGATGGGTGTGCTAAGAAATAAAAATGAAAATTAGAGGAGTCGTTACAGACATACATGGATGTGTTTTAAGGGACCAAAGGGTTACCACCTAGGAGAGAAGTGGAACATCAAATCCAACTATTGCTAGACTCCCCATTGCCAAATATTGGGCTGTATAGAAAGTTTGTTATAGAAGTAAGTGAGGTGAAGAAATAGTTGCAACAACTGCTAGAACATGGTTTCATTGAACTGATTACATCACCATGTGGGTCACCCATCACCATTGTGCCAAATAAGGATGGGACTTGGTGGATGTGTATAGATTACAAGGCGTTGAATAAATTCACACTCAAGAACAGATAACCCGTACCCAAGGTAGATGATCTGCTAGATCTGTGTAGAAAGAAAAGTACTTGACCAAGCTAGACTTGTAGTCTAAATATCACCAGGTTCGAGTGAAAGAAGAAGATACATGTTAGATTGCCTTAAAAACCAAGAAAGGTTTGTATGAGTGGTTAGTTATGAAATTTGGCCTATGTAATGCACCAACTACATTTATGATATTAATGAATGATGTACTGCGCCCTTTTATAGATTCATTTGTTATTGACTATTTGGATGGTATACTAGTATATAGTGCTACTTGCTAGGAACATATTTCACATTTGATATAGGTGCTGGAAACATTGGAGAAACACCAGCTGTTAGAAAATCTCAAGAGTGTGAGTTTGCGCAACAGTCCTTGGTGTATGCGATCAATGGAGAAGAACTAAAGATAGATCCTTCCAAGATCGAGGCCATCATGAAATAGTCAGCGCCTACTAATGTTTTTTAGGTCAGGAGTTTCATTGGGGAAGCATAGTACCTAAGAAAAATTCATAGCCTCATTTTCATCGGTAGCAACATCGCTCCACACCATAAAAATAAGTTGCAAGAGTTTCCAGTGGGGAAAAGGCCAACAATAGGATTTCAAGGAGCTAAATACTAAAATCAATCAAGCACCAATTTTGGCATTACCAAACTTGCAACGACCCTTTGAAGTGGAGACAAATGCGAGTGGGTATGTTATGGGAGCTATCTTGATGCAAGGAGGAAGGCTTGTATCTACCATTCTGAAGTATTTCATGGGTAATTTCTTAACCACCCTACCATACAACAAGGAGCTCTCTGCCATGGTGCAAATTGTGAAGAAGTGGAAGAACTAATTGATGGGAAATGAAGACAATAATCCACAGAGATCATGAGCCGTTATAGTACTTGTAGACCCAGAGTAAACTATGGAAGACCAAAAATTACAAGTGGATGGGGTTTTTACAACAATTTCAATTTGTTATCAAGTATACCAAGGAAAAAACCAACAATTTGGCCGCCATGCTATCAAGGCCACCCACATACAAGATCACAATTCGGTGACTCTTATGCACATGGATCCATTCACCCATGATGCATACACAAAGGCATATTCAGAGGATGAGGACTTCAAGGAGGTGTATTAGTAGTTGCAGAGTTAGAGTCATGTGCACGATGGTGACAACATTATTGAATACCATCTCCATGATGGGTTACTCTATAGGCTGGATAATCTATGTGTTCCTAAAGGTGAGAAACTATAGATTATTAGAGAGTCTCACACCTACAAGATTGTAGGGAACTTTGGCGTAGGGAATACCATGGCTAACTTGTAAAGGTATGTGAATTGACCCAAGATGCAAGAGAAGGTAGCTAGGTTTGTAAGAGTATGCATGCTTTGTTGTACCAACAAGCCAAGTAATAGGAAACAAGGTCTATGTCACCCCTTACCTGTACCTACTCGTCCTTGGGAAATAATTTCCATGGACTTTGTGGGTGGTTTACCGACAACCAGGAAGGCACATGACTACTTGTTCATGGTAGTTGACAGGTTAAACAAGATGTGTGTTCTGATGCCCTATAAAAAGACCATTAATGAACAAGAAGCAACAAACTTGTTCTTTGGAAAGGTCTAGGTTCTCTATGGGATACGAACGAGCATCATTTCAGAAAGGGATATCAAATTTATCCGTGTATTCTACATTACATTGTGGAAGAAGATTGACACAAAGTTGAAGATATTTACAGCATTCCATCCACAAAATAGATGGGTAGACAAATGTAGTCAACAATAATTTGGTGTAGCTTCTGAGGGGATACAACCAGAAGCATACGAAGACCTGGGATGAATATATATATATATATATATATATATATA
>APFE030613377.1:20701-50085 GCA_000404065.3 Pinus taeda | reverse complement strand
TTGAAATGAAAGCAAGGAAATGACTAATCTACTTTTGTTGGAATGGAAATTGCAGAATTGAAATGAAAGCAAGGAAATGACTAATCTACTTTTGCTAAAATGGAAATTGCAGAATCGAAATGAAAACAAGGAAATGAATAATCTACTTCTGTTGAAATGGAAATTGCGGAATTGAAATGAAAGCAGGAAATGCCTAATCTACTGTGCTGAAATGGACATTGCAGAATTGAAATGAAAGTAGGAAATGCCTAATCTACTTTTACAGAATAGAAATTGTATAATTGAAATGAAACAACTACTCTACTTTTTCTGAAATAAACTACTTAGCAGAATGTTATAGTAAAAAATAGAAGAAAGAAGTAATCACAAAATACTCTGACACTTCCCTAGCACTGACGCCAAAAATATTGTGAGCTCCAGTATTGCAGCAATAAAGCTGCAACTCCTGGGGCTTCCTTCTTTACTTTTATCAATCCAGTAGTTCGTAACAAACTTGGAAGCAACAGTGTTGTATGCACAAGTACTAGCTCTTACTGCAGGCTGTCACTTAGTCAGCTAGTGCAAGATCACTAATGAGCTCAAGCCAACTTCTATGAGTTCTCAGAAGAAGCTTTTAACTGTGATGAAAGAAAGCTAACTCTACAGAGGCTATTCTATTTGCAGAAAGAGAAGGAAAACTGAAATGTAACGCAAACCCTAATTTACCCACTAACTCTACTTTTGCAGGAAAGAGATGAAAACTGATGAAATGAGTGGCATTGACTACTAAAAAGGTAAATTGCATTTATTCAAGCTACTTCTGAAAAGAAATGAGAAGAAAACATCTTTTTGTGCTTTTGAGTGTTTTTATGTGAAATTATTATGCTTGTGATTCATCTATTTGTGATTGTGCAGAGGTTTGGTGGCGAAGGAAGGTGGAGTTGGCTTTTGCAGAGGGTGAGGAAGGTGTGGAGATGTCCTAAGAAGCCCCTAGTACCCTTCTAAAGACTTCCATAGTGATCAGGCTTTGAAAAATCACTCACAGGAAATTCTACAGGAGGCTGCAGGGGATTTACAGGAAGATCCACAAGAGGAAGCCGAGAGTTCTTTTAGGAGTTTTGAAGGTGGAAAAATGATGGGAAAGGGTAACTGAAGGCTAGATGAAGGTGTTGAGGTGTCTGGAGCTAGTCAAGGAAGATCAAGAAAGAACAAGATGGCTGGATTTTTTTAAATGGCAAGAAAGAAGCTTATGGAGAAGAACGCAGAAATTAGGGCAGATTGGCGAAATGTAGCGAATGACTGGGGAAATCTGTGAGAAGTGAGCTGGTACTGGCTATTTTATGGATGCCTGGTGAGCTGAAATGTCCTGCAAGATATCTGCACATCTACTTACAAAAACTTATCAAAGAAAGAACTAACTATACTATGAAAACAAAAATTTCTCTAGCGTGACCTAATTTCTGACCTACAAATAGAAAATGCTGAACAATAACCTTTGAACAGAAAAGCATGAAGAGAGATCTATGGTAAAAGAACAGGAAATGATCTAGTCAACTCAATCTAAATCAATATATGAATCTTTCCGAATCAAGTCATCACACCAGCAGTTGCATGGAAGAGCAAAACTGTGTTTTTGGTGGCAGCAGTAGTGCCTTGACCTCAAACCATAATCCAAAAAAGGGAGAAAAGAGATCAGGGCCTACTATTGGCCTTTTTGAATCTTATTCTATCACTGCATTAACCTACTTGAGCGACTGAAACAAAAAAAGCTATGCAAACCATCAAAAGCAACCTAATCTAAACAAAGCAAAATGAATCTATGTAGCAGAAATTAACTCATGAACTGAAGAAAAAAAATATAAGTACAAGAAAGAGGTGATGTGTAGCTTAGGTTGGGCCTCAACCCAAGACTTCAACCCTCTAAAAGAGATTAGTGCTGGCTCAAAAATTGTTTCATCTTCATTATCAAAAATAAAAGTCACATTACATAAACTGTTCTAAAAAAGGAACTCAAAAATGAGCTCAACAAGTGCTGCACAAAAGTGCGAAAATTCTACTAATGACTAGCTAAAATACAACTAAAAAAATTGAACACCTAAGCCCTACTATTTATACAACTCGGGCCTCCAACAGTTCTCCTAAAATCAAGGAGCTCAACTTAGTCCTTCTTTACTTGCTCGGCTGCCCCTTGGATGCACTAATGTGGCTACTTGTGCTCCGAGTTTCTGATGGATAATTCAAGGTAAGGGTTCATAAATGAAGGGAACACCCTCCTACAAATCCTCTCCCTTGTTCTTCCTTGAATTTGGCTGCCAAATGCTCATTAAACCTTTGATTTCGTCTCAAAATTGACCAAAAATATGCATAAAGCACACATTAGACTTTTTGGCATAATGACTAACCCAATTCATTCTATTAGCATAAATATAATAAAAAACACGCAATAAACTAATGAGAATGGTGGATTAAGTTGAATTAAGAGGAAAAATGAGCCCATATAATTACTCATTTCTGGGGCTCATCAGCCACCCCAAGAGGTTTTCAGCCCAATAGTGGGACTTGGGTGCTTCATGGAGGTTTTCACTTGAGTCCTTATTTTTTTTTTTTTTATCTCAGTGACTTGATGAGGCATGAGTTGAAACTTGGTCCACCACCATCACTATTTTATTGATACCATCGATGAACTCTTTCTTTGAAAATGGCATTTTGTAAACTTTCAATCTGTGCCCATTAACAAGTAAAGGAATGGGCTCTACATCTATGATTATGATCTACACTGAACCATTATCATGATGTCTCTCTACAACATAAGGCATTAACCATATTGTCCTTAACTTACCCTTAAAGTCTTTATATCTGGAATCATATAACAAGGCCCAATCACCTTCTTGAAATTGCTTATCCTTGATGTCTACCATATCTTCGTCTGAATTTGATTTACCTATGTGTGTAGGAGGGCATGCATTCTGAACTCATCTAAACAATTCAACTGGAGAAATATCTCTTTTTGTGCATTGCTAGGCTCTAAATCTAGTTGGGCTGCATCCTCAATGTATTATACTCAAATTCAATGGACAACAGGGCCTTTTTCTCATAGACCAGCTCATAGTGTTTGAATTTGGTGGTGGTCTTCTAGGTGGTATTATAGGCCCAGGTGGATTCAACTAGTATATCTACCCAATCTTTCCTACTGCTACTAACCACTTTGGTCAGGATGCCCTCCAGCGCTCTGTTGGTCACCTCCACTTGCCCATTAACTTGTGGGTGATAGGGAGTGGAGGTTCTATGCTTGATTTTATGCTGGCTTAACAAGTCTTCAATCATGTTGGAGGTAAACTGGTTGCCTTGATCATTGACCAGTTCTCTAGGGTACCCAAATTTGTAAAATACATTCTCCCTTAAGAACACAGCCACCTTCTCCTCTTTTGTTGCCTTAATTGCCTTGGTTTCAGCACACTTAGTCAAATATTCAGTGCATACAATAATATACTGTTTTTTCTTGGAGGGAGGGTCAATAGGTCCAATGAAGTCCATGCCCCACTCTGTCAAATGGTTCAAAAGTCACTTGAGGTTGCAGAGGCATTACATGTCTTGGAGTAGGCTTTCCCATCCTTTGGCACCAATCACACTGACTAGTATATATTTTCACATCCTAATGAAGAGTGGGCCAATAATACCCAGCTTGTAACAATTTAAATGATGTCCTCTTTGTTACAAAGTGACCTCCACAAGGCCCATGGTGATAGGTTAGAAGGATGTCAAAGACTTCCTCCTCCTTAACATACCTTCTAAGAATTTGATATGGGCCTAGTTTGAAGAGGTTTCCCCCAATCCAAGTGAAGGGGGCACTCTTCCCCACAATCTTGCTTTTCTCTTTGGAGGACAAATTTAGTGGGAACTATGTAGATACAAAATAGTTTGCTATGTCAGAAAACCATAGTGAGAGATCTGAAATGGAGAATAAGTGTTCATCCAGTAACTAATAATCAACCATTCCCTCCTCACCTGTAGGAAAAGTTAATTTGGACAAAAAATCCGCAACAACATTTTCCTTACCATGCTTATCAACAATAGTTAGATCAAACTGTTGTAGTAAAAGTAACCATCTAATTATACGAGCATTCAGTTCAGGTTTATTCATTAAATATTTGATTGTAGCATGGTGAGTATGTACAAATGTTTGATAGGCTGTAATATAATTCCTAAAACTGTTCAATGAATGCACAACATTGAGGAGCTCATTTTCAGTCACTGTGTAGTTTAGTTCGGCCTTTGACAAATTCTTACTGATAAAGTAAATGACATAAGGAAAATTTTCATCTATGTAGCCTAGGTTTACTCCTATGGCTTTGTGTGAGGCATCAACATGAATATGAAAAGGAAGGGACCAATTTGGGCCTCGGAGAATCGGTGCAGTGGTTAACTTGCCCTTCAAGGTGTCCAAGGCCTCTTGACAACTTTTTGACCATACAAACTCAGAGTCTTTGGCCAACAACCCAAATAAAGGAAAAGCCAACTTGTTGAAGTCTTTTATAAACCTTTGGTAGTATCCAGCTAACCCTAGTAAACTTCTGACATCTCTCTGCTTTCATGGAGGTGGGACCCTTTGGATGATAGCTATTTTTTTTGGGTCCACCTGCAGTCCTTACTGAGATATTGAATGACCTAGCACGATCCCTGTAGTCATCAAGGATCCACATTTTTTAGTACTAAGAGATAGGTTCATTTCAATGAATTTGTGCGGCACCTTAACTAAGTTGGACGAAGCCTCCTGGAAATCACCTCCATAAGGTGTAAAATCATCCATATAAATTTCTACTACATCATGGACTAACTTGGCAAAGATACTCAGGACTGCTCTCTAAAATGTGGTAGGAGCATTGCATAGGCCAAAAAGAAGGACCCTATAGGTGAAAGTACCCCAAGGACAAGTGAAGGTAGTTTTATCTTGGTCTTCCAGGCTGATCTGGATTTGATTGTACCTGCTGAATCCATATAGGAAAGAGAAACAATTATCCCTGCCAGGCCATCTAGCACTTGGTCGATGAAAGGTAGAGGGAAATGGTCCTTCTTTGTGGCTTTGTTTAACTCCCTGTAATCGAAACAAATCCTCCACTTACCAATTTTCTTTGGAAACAACACCTAAGGAGAGACCCACTCACTATATGAGCTAGGGTAAATGAATCTTGAATCTAGAAGCTTTTGTAGTTGTTCTTTGACTATATCTTTAAGAGCTCGATTCATTCTCCTTTGGGATTGCCGGACTGGCTTGCAACCTTCCTTGATATAAATAGGGTGAGTACACACCGAGGGGTGCACTGCATTCATTTATTTTTAACTCCGAGCAATGGAATCCATATGTTCCTTTAGCATGTTGCACAACTTTTCTTCTTGGAAAATAGAAAGAGATGGATGGATTTTCAAAGCTCTCTCGGGGCCGAATTCTATGGTTTTGACATGGATAGGGTTGGAATCAACTAAGCATATATCAATTTGATGGTTGTTATGGGTTTCCTTTACTACTTCTTCTAAGGACAATGTACTAGGAGTTGGACTTTGGAGTATGTGCTCAATCAAATCATCTTCATCGTACTGTCCTCCTCCCATGGTCTTTTCTAAGGTGTAGAGTTGGGCAGAATAAACTTCATCTTCTTCCTCCTATTCCATCCACAAATGTAAGTCATTTTCTAGAGATGGCTAAGAAGGATTGTATAGGACAAACTGCTTGGACATATGGCCATTCTTGATGGTCATATTTCTAGCTCTGTAGCTAATGTAAGCATCAACAATGGCTAACGAGGGCCTCCCAAGGATGAGAGGGTAACTAATAAGCTTAACCTTAGGCTAAAGAACTAGGAAATCTGTAGGGTATTCGCAAGAGTCAATGGAGACCATCACATCCTCCACAATCCCCTCAGGGGTCAATATGGAGCAGTCTGCAAGTTGCAGGAACTGTTGTGGTCTTTCTTAATGAACCTTGGAGGTTGAAATTCAGCATGGTTTCCTTGGTCATCACATTACTGGCAGCCCCAAGATCGATAAAAGTGTGTGGGTCAATGGTGCCATTGATGTGCACATATACTACAGGCTTCCAGGGTCCAAATACTTTAGAAAGATTACTTGCCCCAACATTAAGTCGGATAGCTGTCAAATGACATTAATGGTAAGGGCATCTCTTCTTCGCCTCCCTGGATTCTTGAAGCACTTCTCCTTAATCAACTTGTTGTAAATAGGTACATCTTTAATAGCTTGGAGAACATGAATTTTGACACATACGTTTTTCAGTTCTCCCATAAGTTCATTCTCTTCCCAGGTGGGCTGGAGTGGTTGGGATAATCTCTCAAGAAAGGGTGCTCGATTTAATTTAAGCATGTTTTCCTCTTTTTCTTCCTCAACCTACCTAGGTGGAGGGAGAGGTTGGTTTTCCAGAAGTAACCTCCCAGATCTTAGGTTTATTTCCTAAATTTCCACAACATAAGCCGGATAGGATGTCTCTCCACTATATATTTGATGTGCTTGTCTATTGTTCGGGTTCAGATTTGGCTGGGTAGGCATCTAGGGTTGTTTAGGTGGGGCAGTGTGTAAAAGCTATGGTTGGGCAGGTGGTGAAGGCAATAAAGCTGGAACATTGTTGTATGGGGGCCTCCACCCCTCAAGCAGTGCATTCCACTGAGGTTGTGGCAGAGCATATGGTTGAAATGACTGACTGGTTGGCTGGGAATGATACTGAGGTGCAAAGTACCAATGAGGAGGTGTATATCATGAAGGATGAGTAGGGGGCCCCAAGAAGGTATGGATGTGGTCTAGTTGGGGTTGTAATATGCATGGGATGACCGTTGCATGCCTTGCTAGTATGGCCTAGGCCCATGAGGTCTCCTTTGGTTTATGTAGCAGAGCTGCATTGTGACCCCTTTAGCTCCTTGATATACAAAATTTAGTCTAGGTAGAGAAGGACACTTGACTATGGAGTGGTTGTCTTCACGGACTGAGTAGATTTCAATAGAATTCAATGGACATTTGTTCCTAGGGTGCCTCTAGGTGCATCTAGGACATAAAATGGCCAAGCCTCTCTCTACTGCCTCCTGCTTTCTCTTAATGTGCATAGTGTCCATCTGTAGGGCAAGGGTTTGCAGCATCTCACTCTTGAAATCCTCCAACATATTTCCAATTTCACCCTTGATGGATGAATTGGAAGAGGATGGACTAACCATAGGTTGGCTACCCCTACCCTTTTTCCTAGCTACCCTAGAATGGTTTCTAAAGACAATCTTGATATCCTCATAGGTAACTGGTAGATATTCCCTCTAGGTAACAAGTGTAGGGTATCCACAAGATCTTCCCTTACTCCTCTAAGTAGGACCAATTTCAGTGACTCAGGGTCTAGTGTACACTTGGCCCTTTTGTAGCTAAGTTGGAGTTTTTTCTTCATAATCCTCTAGGGATTCATCATTGCCTAAGGTCATCATAAAAATTTCCTCTTCAGTGTCTTTAGACCTACAATAATCTTGATACTTGTTGTTGAGGCCTTGCTGCATCTAATCCCAAGTTGTGATGATATTTCTAGGTAAACCCATGAACTAGCACAAAGCCGCATCCTTGAGAGTAGATGGAAATAGTTTCAACTTCTACTCATTATTTATATAGTCATAGGTTCAACATATGACAAAAAACTCAAATAAGAAAGTGTCTAGGTCCTCTGTGGTCAAGTCATGGAAATGAGGAAGGGTAGCAGGGCTTATATTTTTCATCTTAGTATCCCCATTGGTTTCCTTGATGGGGAAGGCACCCTCAACTCTTTCTCTATTTCCTCAGTCATTTTTGTTTTCAGCCATAGGTTCAGTTGGAATGGGTTCACCTTCTTCTTCTTCCCCTGTAGGTTCTTCAAATATTTCTGGTTTCACACCTAAGGGTTCCTCCAGTTCACAACCACCTAAGAAAAGGGAAGGTTGGTTGTTTGAAGTAGTGGGGGTATTTGGAAAATTTTTCCCTAAGTTATCCCTATTCCTACGAGGCATGAAAAGAAAATGTTTTTGTTTTGTTTTTTGTTTTTTTTCAAACTTTGAAAGTAATTGCAAAATTGAAATTTTAGACTGAATGAAAACTACTAATTGAATCAAAATTAACTACTTGATTGAAATTTTACTTGTAGAATGGAAGGAAAGTAAAGAATGT
Organism: Pinus taeda; assembly: GCA_000404065.3. Lineage (NCBI taxonomy): Eukaryota > Viridiplantae > Streptophyta > Pinopsida > Pinales > Pinaceae > Pinus > Pinus taeda. Next base: position 41,934 of record APFE030613377.1, on the reverse strand, counting down.
AGCATGAAAAAGGAAGCAATTTAAATTACTTTTGCAGAAACAAAACTAATAGCAGAATATCAGAAATGAGAAATGGAAGAAAGAAAGTAGTAATCAGATATTACTTAGAGACCTCCCTGGTAACAGTGCCAAAAAGTGATGAGCACCAGTATTGCAACAATAATGTTACAACTCCTCGAGCTACCAAATTTACTTTATCAACCCGGGGTTTGTACAAACTTGGACGTGACAGTGTTGTATACACAAGTAAAAGTGACAGTTCTGCCTTTTGTCACTGTTTAGCTGGCAAGACACCACTCGGGCTTTTAAGACAAACTTATAAGGATTAAGAGGAATCTTGATTGCTGATGAGAGAAAGAGAAATCTACTCTAGGAGAAATCTTATCTACTACAATAAGGAAAATGACTGAAATCCTATGCTAAAAATACACCATTGTCTAACTAACTACTGAGAATCTATACTTTACCAGAATGCCAAGCTAACATGTGTGAAATCCTACTGCCTAAAGCATGGAAGTTCAAAACATCAATCATCATTACTGTGCATGTAAATGACTGAAATAAATTTGTTTTGTTGTTTTTATTCTTTTCCATGGAAAATCAAGTGTAAACCCTAATCTATTTTGGTGATTTGGAAGGTGGCTTAGGGATGCTGGTGGATGGTTGGGAGTTTTGGGAGACTCTCAGGTACCATTCTATGGCTTCCTAGAGGTTTTCCCTCAATTTGGCCTCAAAACAGGCCACTACAGGATAACCTACAGGAAGTCCTAAAAGCCTACAGGATTCGCTGTATTTCTACAGGATACAGTTGAGAGAAAAACGATGGGTGCTAGAGGTGATGGAAGACATAGGGAAGGTGGTTGGTAGGTGGTATGGAGTGAGAAAATGCCTAGGTTCACTCAGAACTTGAAACCAAGGTTAGAGGATGGTTGGATTTTCTCAACATAGTTGGAGGAATTTCTGTGCAAAATGATGAAATTAATGAAGGTCTTGGTGAAAACAAGGAATGATTATGGATGGATGAAGTTGGAAGGTGGTTTCTTTCTATGGAATCTCTCTCCACTTTTGAAACACCTGCTTTGCATCAAAAATTGACATTTTCCAAAAAATCATGTAAACAAGAAGAATTCTAACAAGCTAGAAAAAAAGAGTTTAATGAGCTAGCTATCTACTTCATGCATGAGGAAAATTGCAGAATAAAATGGAATCATTGATGAGATCTACTGTAAGACTGAAGATGGAAGAGATGGTAATCAAATCCTACACTTGCAAACTAATCAAATGTTGGTTCAATTACAGTAAACTCTAAATTCTATGAGAAAATAGAAATTTGTCTTTTTGGGGTTGCATGGGGGTCCTTTCCTCAAGTCATGATCCCTGAAGGAAAAGGTGAGGCCAAGACACCTAATGACAACTTTGTGATGCTTTTTCCCCTTCTAACCTGCTGCTGAAGTAAAGCAGGAATGGAAGAATACTAATAAAATAACTAATCAAATCTACACTGCCTCCAATGAAATACTTCTAAGGACAATTTAATCATGAATCTATGAAACTAATATGAGCATATAGATACAAGAAGAGGAGCCTTTTCTACTAGGGTTGGGCCTAACCCAAGAGCTTCATCCCTCTGAGTTAACTCAGTACTAGATCATGAAAAAGCTCATTCTCGTTATCAAAACAGAAAATTACATAGTGATGTCTTCCACAAGTCCAGAGCTCGAAAATAACTAGTGTTTAAAAAAAAAAAATTGAATCCTAATGAGACTCTAGGCCTCTTTATTTATACAACTAAAGTCCCCAATGACTTCCTTAAATCTAGAGAGGCTCAGCTCCCAAACTCGAGATGAGCTAAGTCTTTGACTATCACTTGCTCGGCTACCTTCTGATCTTCATGACTTGGTTGCTTGTACTCCGAGTTGGTGTGATTAATGGAGGAATGTTTGAATGAGGGAGGAGTAAATGAGGAGGATTTACCTCCTACAATCTCTCTCCCTTGTCCCATTCGAGTTTCAAACCTTAATCTTGCCAAAATTCCTCGATTTTCTCTTTCAAACTTGCATTCAATTGATATTAGTCGACTAGGCATAATATCTCAGTTTAACTCATCTCATTAAACAAAATATAATCAAAACATATAATAAATTGTGAGAAGAGTTGACTTGACTAAGCTAGGAGGTGAATTAAGGTCCATATAGTTACCCAATGATGAGGCTCATCAATTTGCAGGCTGAAAATTTTATAGAGAAGATTAGGAAGATCCATCTACAAGTATAAGAAACACTGCATAAGTCACAGGAGAAGTATAAGGCTAGGGATGATCAACAAAGAACAAAGAAATCATTTAAGGTGGGAGACAAAGTATGGCTATAGCTGAACAAGGAGAGGTTGCAGGGGCATGGTAAGAAAATTAAGGCTTTGAGGTATGATCCCTTTGAGATACTTGAAAAGGTTGGTGGCTATGCCTATCAGATTATTTTATCATCATACATGCACATTTACTCAGTCGTGAATGGAGATTTTGAAACTCTATGAGCCTTCCATGCTAGATCAGGAAGATGAACATGTCCTACCTTCTATGGAGGAATTGACACCAGATGCTCATTTAGAGTTGACAAAAGACATAGTTTTGTAGAAGAGGTCAAGAACTATAGGACATGGATAGCATGACCTTTGGAAGATTGGGTTGAAGGGACAACTTCCAGGAAAAGCTAAATGGTACACAAGAGAGAAGGTGGAGAAAACAATTCCTCACCTCATTCAGTAACATATTTTAGGGACCAAAAGCCTCCCAAAATGGGGAGGTGTGATCTAGATTGGATCATTATATTATATTTCATCCATCCCAATGAATCTAGAGTGGAGAAAGTGGAGGAGTCAACCCATGGGACTGTTTGTATAGCCGGGACCCAGTTTGGCAAAACATGGCTTGAAAATTTCTGAGATCATTTTGAGGAATGAAACAACATTTTTTTCAAGTAAAACTTTCTTTCTTTTAAGAAACATCTTTTTATGATATTCTACACACAAATATATCTCCAATGGCATAAGAAGTGTGTTAATTGGAGTCTGTATGCAAAGGTTATGCCACTAAGAAGTTGACCTTCCTGTTTTCAAACCTATAGTTCGTGAGGATGTTCACCAGCCCCAATGATCCATGGAAAAGGGGCTAGCCACATGAATTTTATGTAAAATAATCTAGAAGAGTCTATATCATAATTCTAGTTAAGAGTTGATGTAGTCAAACTTAACCACTAGTAGGCTATCGATTTGTGTTATAATCGAGCCGCTAGGAGGAAGAGGCATTCCATACTTTCGACAGACTTTTATTCCATAGTTGAGAAAATATAGCCAAGAGAGATAGGTGGTGGAGAACACAGAGATTATATGTGCAATATAGTAGCCCATGGGCCACAAGCATTACTTCTTTATACTTGCATCCATATTTCCAGACAGAGAAAGAGAGCAAAGAGACCTCACCTTTTTGTTGGGTTTTCTCCCAAAAAGGTTTCCCATATCAGATATTTTGTCTTGTGTGTGTGTGTGTGTGTGTGAGAGAGAGAGAGAGAGAGAGAGCTTATTGTGTCATTCTCTACTTTTCTACATAATGTCCATTCACATGCATGCACTAGTTACAGTTAAATTTATAGATCTAGAAGTTTAATAAAACTTTAATAGTGTAGAAATTCTGCATTTTAATATTTTATTATTAGATATGTTGTGACGATCTTTCTAGTGGACTATCCATAGTAGTTTACGAATCATTTGGTATCAAAGTAAGTTTTCTTAGGTATTTTGTGGAGATTGCAGGGATCTAGAGCGGTGGGGCCGAAAATCATAAAACCCTAATCATAACCGACGAATTTGTAAACAAACCTCGTGATCCTGCAAAGGTGAGGTTTACATGGCTAGAACAAAAAATCATGGATATCAAACACATTGTAAGCCTCCTCATGGTGGCCTTAAATAACAAGCTAGGGATATTTGGAGAATATGGGGATTCGAATGTAGAGGACAAATTTGAACAAGGATCAAAAGATCAAGGAGAAATAGAAAATCAATTAACGAAAGAATCCGGAAAAGATTAACCTAGTTCAAGTGACGTGAATCATTCCCTATTTAAAATGGAAGAAAAAGTTGATATCAAGCCATACGATGATGAGATTGGCGTTCTAAATCTGAACCATTGGTTGTAACAAATGGAAGTTTATTTGAGTGTCCATCATATTGAGGAAGGACAAAAAATATAAATTTCACGTCTAAAATTGGAAGACAATGCACTGACTTGGTGGGAGAGCCACATGGAAACCCTAAGGTTGGAGGGAGAACCTCCAATGAATAAGTGGGAAGATTCCAAAACCCTCATTAAGTCAAAGTTTTATCCCATTGGGCACATGGAGAACAAGTGTTTCCAATGTTATTACTTCAGAAAAAAGTCAGGCCAAAGTGTGCAAGGGTACACCACGGAATTCAAGAAGATGGTTATAATGTTGGGTATCTCTCCAAAGAACCCAGATGTACTCCGCAAGTATTTGGGTGGTCTACACCACCATCTTTGTTACAAAATGATTTTGTTCAAGCACAAATCATTGGATGAGGCTTGTGTACAGGTACAATAACTAGAGAACATGGGCCTGAAAAGAGCACAATCAAGTGGATCAGAGTAGAAGGAGCAACAAGAATCTTCTAGGGAGGGGAATAAGAAGTAAAAATGGGTAAAAAGTAAAAATATGAGAACCACACACACCATTGCAAAGATCTTAGCAACCACTGCAACATTGATGCCATACATAGGAGAAGTGTTGGAAGTTGCATCTAGAGCTAAACCTGACGTTGATATCAGCTCAGACGTACATGATGATATTTTATGTATGTCAGTGAAAAGGATGTGAATCTAGGTATCCTTTAAAAACAAGAAGAGAAAGAAATGACCAAACTCTTCCATAAAAAGATACAGGTTAAGAGGATAAATATTGATGCTTTGTTTGACTGAGGATCAAAGGAAAATATCATTGCAGTAGAGCTAGTCAAGAATTTGGGGCTGGAAGTTCATGATTATCCAAACCCATATCAACTGTAATGGGTAAATAAGGATGGAGAGTTGAAGGTAAAAAAAATTGTAGAATTAATTTTGCTATTAGCGTTGATTTTATTGATGAAGTAGATCTATATGTGGTTCCCCTTGATATGTGGAGTTTTGTTTGGGAATCCATACATGTACATGTGAGATGCAATATTCATGAGAAGAGTCAATCACTACCATCTCATCAAGGATGTAAAATAATTCATCATCAATGCGCACAAAGGCAAGTCAAAAATTTCACTGGTAAGTACCAACCAAGCCAACAAATTGATAAGTTCTAGCAAGAAGTATGTTTTATTAGTTTTAAGAGAAAATCAATTTGAAGAGGAGTCAATAAGAAGCAAGGCATCCATGGAGGGGTGTACTAGGAAACAAAAAAAACAATTGGAGGAGTTGTTACAAGCATACATAGATGTGTTTTGAGAACCCGAAGGTTTATCACATAAGAGAGATGTGGAACATGAGATCCAACTATTGCCAGACTCCCCATTGCCAACTATTGTGTTGTATAGGTTGTATGTTATAGAAGAAAGTGAGGTGAAGAAACAGTTGCAACAACTATTGGAATGGGGTGTCATTTGACTGAGTACATAACCATGTGGGTCACCCACCATCATTGTGCCAAACAATGATGGGACTTAGCAGATGTGTATAGACTACACGTCATTGAATAAATCATGCTCAAGAATAGATACCCCCTGCACATGATAGATGATTTTCTAGGTCAGTTGCTGCAAGAAAAATACTTCACCGAGCTCGACTTGAAGTCTGGATATCACCAGGTTCAAGTCAAAGAGGCAGATACATGGAAGACAACCTTCAAAACCAGGCAAGGTTTGTATGAGTGGTTAGTTATAAAATTTGGCCAATGTAATGCACCAACTACATTTATGAGATTAATGAATGATGTACTGTGCCCTTTTATAAATTCATTTGTTATTATCTATTTGAATGATATACTAGTATATAGTGCTACTTGGGAGGAGCATATTTCACATTTGATGTAGGAACTAGAAACATTGAAGAAGCACCAACAACTAGAAAATCTCAATAAGTGCTAGTTTTCACAACAGTGCTTGGTGTATTTGGGTTATGTGATCGGTGGAGGAGAAATGAAGATAGATCCTTCCATGATGGAGGCCATCATGAAATGGTTAGTGCCTAGTAATGGTTTTTAGGTCAGGAGTTTCATGAGGGAAAATTTTAAGAACCACCCTAAATATATATCTATAATGAATGGGTGAATCTGCATGATACATAGGAAAAATGGAATGGAGGCCATCATGAAATGGTTAGTGCCTAGTAATGTTTTTCAGGTCAGGAGTTTCATCAGGTAAAATTTTAAGAACTGCCCTAAATATATATCTATAATGAATGGGTGAATCTGCATGATACATAGGAAAAATGGAAGGCAATTTTATTAATAATATAATATGTATATATAATTTTTCTGGCAAATATCTCACTAGATTATATTATCTTGTAAAATCATGGAGAATCATTATGAAATGGTGAATCAATAGCATAAAATGGTGAATGACTAAGAAATCCAAGGGTTTTTGAAATTGATTTGCACCAAGATGGTATTCAAGAAGAAATTGTAAAAGAACTTGACAACATTGTTGGTGAATCATACGAGCCTGACTAGTTTCCATCAAGTGCACCACTCTAGCGACTAAATCATATAGATCTAGAACCAACAATTGTCACCTAATAATTTCTTTCAAAAGTGATAGTGCAATGATATTTGAGATACTCTATTAATTGATAAATAGTATGCCGTGGAGAATCATCTTTAATGGATCATTTGAGATGGTTGTATTTGCATGTATCAAAAGCATAATGAGTAAATTAATAGAAGATTACATTAAGGGATTGTCACTCTTTCCTGTTGTTAGGACCATATTAAAAACTAAGGAGGTAATATTTCTACTGTGAATATAAATAGATGGAAGGGGAAGTCTCAATAGAGAAGCCAAACATTTCACAGAATGTATAACTCCACATTTCACATTTCACATTTCACATTTCACATTTCACATTTCACACTTCATATTTCACACAATATTTCATGCATGTTGAAGCTATTAATCTCAAGACCAGGAATAGATCTAGGGTTTAGGTATATTTTAGTTAAAGCAATGCCGCACATGTGCCCAAATTCATTGTTCCATCTAGTATATAAAGGATACGAAAATCATATAGGTTTTATTTCATCAAATTTCTCGGAGTGGGGAGTAGTGACTGAAATTCATTAAATTTTTTAGAGTGGGAAGTAGTATGTGAAGGGTGTTGTTTAAATATTTCCATGTATTTCTTATTCTCAACAATAATAAATGTTGAACATAATAGCGAGTGAAGATATTCTTGACTTGTGCCTTAGTTAAGAAAGACTTCAATGTGCTCTTATTTTGTCAAGTACAAGTTCATGGAAAAGGGTCAGTTAGTTTGTTCATGTGCTAGTTGGAGGCTCAATTATGTGGCTCTCCAAGTGCAAGATTATATTTGGAAAAAAATGAGTGAGAGCCTCAATGTCTAATTTTGGCAAGGACGAGTTAGAAGAGTTAGTTTGACTCAGTTAAAAAACCAATTACAAGATCTAGTTGTAAAAATAAACTTTCCAATTCTAGCATGATCAAATAGAATAAAAGGAGGAAGAAGGCATCAAATTAAATAATTTTTTTGTGCACAAGGTTGTGAGAAAAGACAATAGTTCATAGGTTTGTGAGAAAGTGCACAAGAATTGTGTGAGCTTCCTGCTTGTGGTGTGCATATTATTAAGTACCAGGTGTGCAAAGATTAAGATATTTGTGCTACAAAATAGGAGGCCTTGTGTGCAAGAGTTTAGGAGGCAAGAAGAAAGTATAGTGTGCAAGGATTTAGGGCAAAGGATAGGAGTTGTGATCAAGTAGCGTTCAGGGCAAATCTAGGCTAGGTTAGCAGGACAACAACTCTGTTCTCAATAGAAAGTTTGATTTTTATTTTATATGTATACTCTATCAATAGAATACCATAGCAAGGAGAGGGTTTTCCCAGTTGAGTTCCCTAGAAAATTATTATCTCTTGTGTAATTGTGTCTTGAACTTGTTTCATTCCATTTCTTATTTTGTTGGGAATTTTTTTTGTCTTGGTGAAAATAAAACTAGTTTCAGATTGTTCATTTAAGTAGCAAGCAAAATTTCAAAGAAATTTGATAATAAACAATGATTTGAAATGTGTTTTATATATGTGCATGTGTTTCTACTTTCTTCGACGTGATGTGTTTCAATTCCTAGTAAAAATCAAATTACAATTTCAATAGAGATTTTAGTTTTTTTATTTCCTAATTAAGTAGGTTTGAAATTAAATTAATACTATTACCATCTTCGCTGACATCTCTTAGAAATTATGTCAGAAACACTATCTCCTAAGCAGGGAAAAATAAATGTAGCCCTTGTTGAACCAAGGTTGTACATGTCTTAAACTAAAATGAGAGCCTAATAACTACATGTCGAAGTATGTAATATGAGCTAGTGATCTCAATCTCCTTCACTCTATGGAAGAAATGATAATAGAAGAAGACTGTTCCTACCTGTTCAAGATCGTAACAGCTCAGTTTTACCCAATTTGACCATCAACTATGAAGGTCATTGAAAAAAGAAGCGAAAAGGATCACATCATCAACGAAAAGAAGAATAGGAATGAAAACTTGCACCCATTGTTGTACACCCTTGAGGAAAGAAGCGAAAAGGATCACATCATTATTGAAAAGAAGAATAGGAATGAAAACTTGCACCCATTGTTGTCATATGTATAACCATTAAGGAAAAACTCTACCTCATTGATGTAAATCCCAATCAAGGTGGGAGATAGTGGACACCCTTACTTGAACCTACTAGTTCCCTTGATAAAATATGTATGCTACATGGAGACAATCCAAGATAGACTCGTACAAGCACTTGATAGCTACCTAGAGAATCTAGAAAAGGCCAACGTCTCTAATCCTTGAGAATAGGCATGTTTGAATGTGTGAAGTGGCTTGGATCAGGTATATAACTTTTAAATATCACAAGAGCCTCTAAAAAGCTAATAGACATGCTATAAGTTCCAAAAATGTTTTCTCTATATATAAAAGCTACAAAAGGCAGGAAACGTTATTACATGAGCTCCTCTAATACTGGTTTTCAAGAAACTAAAGGATCAGAGTCTATTATTTTATTGCACATATGATGGTACTCAATGTACAAAAAAGGTTGCTCTTTTAGTCTAGCCATAAAATTGGGATAACCACAAATGAAACACATAGATTTAGAGTGAATCTAATTATACTTGCCAAAACGGTACCCATGTATAGCACATATCATCCAAAAAAGAGTCCACAACTAAATATTAACGACGAACCTCAAGTAACTTCCCTTCATCGATAATATCAAACACACTACAAAACTATTTCTCATATAGCTGAACATTCAGATGATAAACCATATGCCTAGTGGTAGATTTCACCTGAAATATAAACTCTTGTAGGTCTTCCAACAAGCTCAACAAAAATTCTTCTCAAATCCCTTAAAGCTTCAGTCCACTAAGATGAAAATGTTGAAGAAGGAAGACCCTAAGATCATGATTGAAAATTAATCCTCTTTATGGTTCTAGAGTAATTTAAACACTATTGGATTGTGAAATTTGTACTACAAAATGTTGGTTTAAAATTTAGGATGATTCTCATTTGATTATTTAATTATTGACCTCCTTTGAAAAATATTAAGGGAGAGTTAACTCTCATAAGAATGTACCTCAAACTATTCAATATTCACTAAAAGAGATCTAAATTCAACTTCCATACCTTCGAAAGCCTTAATTCCAAATGCAACTTCAAAAGCTTTTATCCAAAAAAAATAAAAAGACAAGCAAGAGTTTAACATTGTACCACGATAACAACCCTGAGTAAAAATAATCCACAAGGTGAAACTACTCTAAACTTGGATACCACATGTCGCTTGTTCCACAGTATGACCTTTTATCAGAGAACTCAGTGGGTGATATCTTGCACAAAATATCTAAAGGGACCAAAAGAATATTCATTATGTTGGACACTCTAACTATTGTAGCAGAAAGTAAACCCTCTCTTGTTCCCATATCCATTGTTTTTGAAATATGTTAGTAAACAACCACATTGTTTTCAAATAGGAAATCATGTTCACATAGGAAAAATCTACTAGATAAACATAAATCTTTTGATCTGGAGTAAATGGTATTACTTCATCTCATAGATGATGACAAAAGAAAATATTAAAGTTTCACCTAAAAGTCCAGCTATAGTTGCAAATGCAATAAACCATGTAACAAAATGCTTTCTAAGAAAATTGATATGAGAATCTTATTGAAGCCCTTGGAAATTCAAAATAGCCAAGTTCATGTGAAACACTCTTACTTATAATATCTCATCTAATAAAATTTGAATTCAAATTTATAACATATAGAGCATAAATGCATGCCAATTACTTCTATTTTGCATTATAAGGAGTATCAGTAAAAACACTCAACAAAGTGCACCTAATAAATTGATAGGTACTAAGGAAGCATTGCAATAGAAATTTGGCATGCCAAAAATTGAATTGTGACCATTGAATATATTTTTTGCACATACAGGGTAGCCTTTGTTTCCAGTTCACTCGAACTTTGGATGCACTCTTTTTAAAGACCACAACTTCCTGCCATGGTTAATATATTTTTGTCTTATCTAAAACAGTCCAAAGTGATAATGCAAGTGTTTAATCTTTCTTAGCAAGTTGACAAGTCAACATAGAGACAAGCTAAACATCTCCGTTAATCAAGAATTTATTGATGCATATTGTGCAATGACTTTGGCAAAGAGGGGACTTATTCAAGATTTTCTAGAGAAGGAATGGTAAGATGTCATGTCACTCATATGCATTTGTACACATATGGTATTGAGTAATCTAGTTAGGCATGTTGCTCGTTGAGGCTGAGGCTTATGCTTCCCACCCTTGCTACTAGTAAGCTTCCTCATAAAATTTGATTTTTTCTCTTTTTTATTTTCCTTGTTTGGAAGTTTAAGACCACTACTTGGGTTAAAAGTAGATGCTAGCAAGTAGGATAGATTACACCATACGTGGTTGGACAACAAGATAAGTGTCCAATGTCTCTCATAAATTTTGACCTAACTTGAAATACAGTAATGTAAGGGATTAAAAACTTCCAAAAGAATCCCTTACCCAACATCCCCAACAAATGCTAATAGTACTTCATAATATGTTTCCCGAAGATCATCACTTCATAAACTTGCACAATCAAGAAGATATGTCTCCTTAAACATTTTCAATTTTCAATGTTATTATCAACCTACTTGCTAAATTCATTCAATCCATTCCATGACTTGTTTGTAAAATGAATACTGGTAGTCTACATCTCATTTAAAAAAAATAATTACCACATATCATGGCATTACTTGACTTATTCTACAAGCTCTACTGACTAATATGAAATAGAACATGACAAGGAACAAGAAAATCATCTTTAGACTTCCTGATTTAAAAGTTGGAAAATCTAATACAAGATTCGTGATATTATTGAACTGGTGCCCCGAGACACATTCTGCTATTGAATCTTCATCCTAAAAATGATCAATTTCCTTTTCCCAAAAAATTGCTATGAAGGAGTAGAGTATAGAGGAGAATGAGTTTTTGAGAGGTTTGTAGACTTTGTTGGTGTACTTCCTTGCATTTTTGGGAGGTTTGTAGAATTTGTTACTGTACTAAATACAAGTGGACATGGTATTCACTGAGTTGGTGGTCTAGATAAGTTGGGATTTGAGACCAAAAGGTACTTTTCCCCTAAATTAGAACCAATTTGCGTGTGTCAATCATAAAGGTGTTTATGCCAGCATAACCCCTCAGAAAAAACTACTACCCTCTATATCTTTTTACCAGGATAGTAGAGGTAACTAAGTACTTAATTTGGTATTATAAAATTATAAAAATATCAAATTATTAGTTCTCCAAAGTTACTTTGTGTTTCTATTAAAAAAAATTCACCACTGAAATTTCAAATGTATCACTAAAGAGTAACGACAGGGGAGCATCATTGGCAACCGTGACAATCACTCTTATATTTTGGAAAACAAAATCGTTGGCTTCCTCAAAAGGATTTCATTATGTAATGGACTTAGAATAAAATTGCTATAACTTGTAGGAAATAAAAGCCCTAGATATTGTCAGACCAATATGCATCATAATAGATGTTTGTCTTATCAGAAACATTCAATATATCAAAATCAGAATTGAGGTACATGATTTACTTTTAGTACCTCGATAATCCAATATGGATCAATACATGAGAGATAGTCCTTGGTGGAATTGCACAGTTTAGAAAACTTTCTTAGTGTATGCTTGAACTCAAAATGGTTTTTGTCTTAAGAGTTTCTCTTAGACATCAAATTTCTCTTGGCAATTTGGTGCATGCCCTTCACTGGGGCCCTATGGAGATCCACTTTCTTAGAGAGTGCCCATGGGATGAGGAGCATTGTGTGGCTTGGAGGAGGTCATCAAAAGATTAGTTGGCATGTGATAGGTTGGAGTTTAATTTGAAGGTTTGGAGATGGCTCAAGGATGCCTAGGGCTATATAGTATTTTTTCAAGGGAAACTGACCCAATTTATTACATTTCTTACGAGGGTCAATGGATTCCATAGAGGCTTGTGATGAAGGGATGTAGACTTGCCTTGGTAGCTACATCACCTTGGAGCCATTATTGTGCATAACATAAACATGGATCATCCCACTTATGTTGGATGAAAAGTGCTCATCTTAGATTATTTGTAAGGGCTAAGGCCAATATTGTATTATTGGCATCCCTTACCTCTCATATGGCTACTATGTGGTGGAAAATCCAGGTTCATTACAAGTTCAATGTCATGCATTATCCATTGACAAAGAATATTGGATTGGGAATATACGACACTAATTTCGCTGTATAATACAAAGTATCATCATCAAGGAGATTCCATTGTATAAACACAACCCTAGCTAAGATTGACTAGCACCACATGATAGAAAACCAATAGAAACACAACTAAAGAAAATATATTTGGCACCAAATCTGGGCATTAAAATTAAACCTACAAGGGTATAGAATGTACATAACATTTGATAATCCTATAAGCCTATTCATGACACTAGTAGGGGGCATATGTTTATGTTTTTTGTCATTGATTTTTAGGTGTAGCTTTGTAGTGGAGCTCGATCCGAATTTAGAAAGGTTGGGACATTTCTTGTCGAGATGGATTGATTCATTCCCCTAGGACATAACCATGTTTCCAAAGATGAAATATGCTTGGACTTATTCTTTATAAGGTTGTTTGTCACGATGAAGTTTTGGTAATCCTATAACAACAAAAGAAATCCAATTAATGAGCTTAAATAAAAAAACTAAACACCTAATTGACTTTATCACCATTCCCCACAAGTCATTGACATTGGTAGACAAATACAATAAATACAATACTATAACTCAAATATGGGGGAATCGAGCGAATATTTTCTGCAAGTAACTGTCTCAAGCAGAAACTTTGAATTAAACCTCAAAAATACCCTGAATCTTCACTCAATTGCATGCCTATGACTAAAATGGAAAGACCATGGAAATGGGTGCCTCTCACATATTCTGTGGGAAAAGATTATTTAATATGCAGAACAACCTTTGATAACAACAAATTCTTAGCATACTTATCTCACATGCCATTAGACAATAAAATCCAGAAAACTCAGTCATTTACCTCATGAACTTCTCCATATGCTTAGTTTAGAAGGCAACTCAAATGAACTATATGACTTATTCACATATTCTAGTTATTGTAAACTATATTTAGCAAGTAGAAAACTATTAAAATAGCATGTACAAAAAAAAGTAGAAGAAAACCTATACATTATTCTTGAAATAGCATATACAAAACAAAAATGAAGTACTATTCTAACTTTGTGCATCACATATCTATGTTGACCCTATAGCTCAAAGAAATATGAAGAGATATGATATAACAAAACCATTTAGTCCTTCAAAACTTTTCTTTCTTCAAAAATTAAGTATGGACATCAGAAAATGGGAAAGAAAAGTAATACAAACCAATGGAAAACTAAAATCCAGAATAAGAGAAAATGGAAGAGGCAAACAAAAATTGTATTACAGACCAGTGGTCATTTTCTACAATATTGAAGGCCTAGTGTGATTGCAATGCGAAAAGTGAGGTGCATTGCATTTTTTAGCCAGAGTTGAAGGTTGGGTGACTTATCAACTCTTTGTATTTATGCCTATATATTTTTGTAATGATGCATTGATTGAGCTCTCAACTTCATGCCTTTAAAGATACAAAGGCAAAAGAAATGAATTGGCTATGCAAATTGCAAAACAAAGTTACAACCAATAAAAATGCAATAACGTAGTTATCTTCATCAAATTTCATGGTTTAATAGGATTCAACATTCAAAAATAATAAACATTCTTATGATATTAAAGAATAGGTAACTTTAGGCTTACCTTAAGGGATGGAACCATAGCTTTGGCCTCTTCTATAGTTTCAGGGTAAATATTTCCAATATCACAGGGCTATAATGGAAATAGTATTTAGATATAGTAAGATGAAATATTTTAAAAGTATGAATTTGAATCACAATTAGATGGGCATTTCTCAATTAAAGGATTTCATTCCTCAAACTCACCCAATCTTTTTTTGCTAAGTACACTGTAAGGCCTTAATAAAGGATTACACAACTCTTTTCCAAAATTCTATACTACACAATAGTTGATTAACTATTGGATTTAAAAGGTGAGAAATTTTAAATATAAGTTTTATCCCTTTTCAGAACAATAATCCCAGGAATTAACATAAATAATACTCTCCAACTTGTTTCACAATATCTAGATTTTTGTATCAACTGAACTACTTTATGTACTATACAGATCTTTCAAACACCCTGCATAGAAATTATAACAATAATAATTACTTGCAAACGAGATTTAAAATAAAAATAAATTCAACAAGACACTGGCACCCAAACTAACATACCCGTATTCCGTTATACATAATATAAGTCTCTACTTAAATCTTATTAAATACAGTTGTTATGTAGTATGGAGGGAAAGAGAAGGCAGAAACAAGTTTTTTTCATGAGACATGTTCTTGCTGTGACACATGAGATGAGGGATCATATGTTGTATTCTTGATTTGTGCAAGTCTTCTCTCCAGAAACAGTGTAGCCTCAAAATGCATCAAACATTTAGCTTTCAAAAAGTTTGAAAATCACAAAGAAAATGGTCATTCTTACACACCAAGTGACAAAAATAAAAGAAATAACATTTAAAAAGATTATTAATAGGTTCAACATGCTTCAGAAACAAGTAGACAAATCAGAACACTCAAAACAAAAATAGGAAATTCATGTTGATACTACCATATTGCAAAATATTGACAAACCAAAAAACATTCACTAGAGGCATCACAATAAAAAATTTCATCAAAATCCAAAAGGAGGAGATAATGGAGGCATTGGAAAGAACAGAGAGCACAATTAAACCTTAACACACATTATTTTACTGGAAAATGGTTTTCCTAATATCCATTGATATCAATAAAAAATATAATACATATTGTAATGAAATAGGATGTCATCAGACAAAACTATGACTACCATATTTCATTATTGGTCGGTTAATTACAAAAAATACACTTTTAAATAATAAAAAAATACGAACTTGGAAGTACTAAAGTTTATACTTGTAGGCTATTTTATCCTCACATTGCAAAACCTCGGTTGAATTTAGTCCCACGACATTATGAAGTTATGTTTTTGGCCACTGATGGCTTAAAATATTGAGCTTTGTAAACCAGATTATCAAAGTAAAAGAAACTCTAATTTGCCTTATGAGAACTCAATTCACCATCTATCAAAAATTTCACAAGGTAAAATCAAAGGTCATAGAACTCCATTATTCTGTCAACATTTCAGTCACACTTTCCCAATCACAACTTTAAGTATATTTTTAATTCTCCTAACCATATTTCCTCTCTAGAGGTCATTTTGATCACAATTTCCCGATCACAATTTTAAATATATTTTTATTTCTCCTAACCAAATTTCCTCTCCAAAGATCGAGGTCAACAAGCCAATGAACATTCCAATACCAAAAGTTGATAAGGAGAAAGGATAGTTGGACCATAGTGCCAATATATCAACATTTCTTCATTATTGTCCTAGATCAAAAGGATAGAGAAGTCTTCTCCTTAGGGCACGTTCTTCCTCTTAAAAAGAATATACTTGTTTGCCTGCCTCAAACAGGGAAGGTTGTGGACATCTTTACATGTGGCTTTCAACACTTGCTCTGAAGATGAAGAATTAACATACATGTCTTTATAGCCTATACTAAGACCTTCCCTTTTACATAGAATATGTGTCTCAGCCTAGACTAGGGAATTTACTTTGACATTTTTATAAGACATAACCATCAGAGGGGCATGGTCACAACTCTGACCCAACCCTTCTCTTGGAGGTTGTTCCTACATTAGATAGGTTCTCAAGTTGCAAAAAGTTTGAATCCTACCAAAAAGAAAATTTATATATTATGCTCCAAATATTTAGCAACAAAAAAACCAAATGTACAAATTAATACAGGGCAACTTCAAGGTGAACCTCTATTAGACCACCAAGATATAAATGGTCCTCTCAAGTTTATGAACATGTCAAACTTGACATAGATCCGCTTGATTGGTTAAAGGATGAAGGATGAAGGATTAAGTGAAATATTATCTATAACTTGTGAACACGATTGAAAATAACTTCAAATTGTTGCCAGAAAATGGTTAATGTTAATTTAAGTTGCACCTAGTTGTAAAATCTTAGGTCATGTGTATGGTCAATGTTCATTTGAGTCGTACGTGGTTCTAGGATCCTAGGACATATTATGACTAAAATCTATCTTCACACATCACTAAAGGCCATGGTAATTCTGTTCAACAGTATAGGGGATATGAGTGGGGGTACATTAAAGGATTTGCTTATTTTGATAAATATGAACAAGAAAATTTTCATATCAACACTGAAGATTGAGTATAACTATAAAACAATGAAATAGAAAATGAAATACTATTATAACTTTACGCATCACATATCTATGTTGACCATATATCTCAAATCAATATGAAGATATTTTCTATGAAGAAAACCATTTATCCCTTTAGCACTTTTCTTTAAAAAAAATTAAGTTTGGGCATCAGAAAATGGGAAAATAAAACTAATTGAGAACAATTGAAAATTGAAAGGATGAATAAGAGAAAATGGAAAAGGAAAAAAATTTGTATTATAGACCAACGACCATTTTCTGTAAAATTGAATGAAAATATGAATGCCTATGTGATTGCAATGTGAAAAGTGGGGTGCATTTCATTTTGTAGCCAAATATGAAGGTTGGGTGACTCATCAACTCTTTGTATTTGTGCATGTATCATTGTGTAAAGATGTAATCAAGATCCTGTTATGAAACCAACTCACAAAAAGATAGAAAAGATAGATCAATGCCTTAGAAATAAACCTCTTTGAGGGGGCAACCTCCTTTACATTACACAAATGAACAATTCTTGGATCATACAAATGACAAGACCTCCTTTCTATATATAGGAGTCTAAGGGGTCATAATATAATCAGAGCCATCATAACAATAATAATGTAAGGGCACAATAATAACAATAGTGGGCTTCTATTGTGCACAATAATAACAATATAGGGACTACATGAGCGCAACAATATAATAAGTGGGTTTTACTAATAACAATAAGGGGTTACAATAGTAGTATAGGGACCTAACATGCCCCTTTCCTTCAAAAAGTGTTGTCCTCAATGCTTGAATAGTTCTTGATGCTTCCGTATAAAATTATTTTCCTCCCATGTGGAATCTTCAGCAGATATGTTCATCCACTTGATGAGATACTCTGAAATTGATCGATTTCGTAGCTTTCAGGTTCTTGTTTCTCTGACTGCTCCAGGTTCCAATATGATTTTTCCTTCGTCGTCAAGTTCTGGCAATATTGTTTCAACTGGGATCTTCTGCAACTTTTCAATGAGTGGCCACATTTCTTCATCCATTTTCCATTCATCCCTTGCTTCGTTTATCCAATCTGGTTGGATAATAGAAATATCATAAAACAATGCTTCCATATCCTCATCCTTTCTTGAGAGTGCATCTGCAATAGCATTTTTCTTCCCTTTTTGTAGATGATTTCAAAGTCATAACCCAACATATTTGTGACCCATTTTTCTATTCTTCTAAAGATAATCTTTGTTCTAAAATGTATTTAAGACTATCATGATCCATTTTTACCTTGAAGTGTCTTCCCATTAGGTAAGGTCGCCATTTCTTAAGTTCATGTAGATGTAGTATTGCCAACATTTCCTTCTCATGAATAGCTTGCTTGAGATGTAGCCATAAAAATAACAAATCGCCTACATCAAAACTTCTTTCACTGCAATGTTGATATGCATGTTGTTTCCTTCGATTCTGCACCAAAGTGGCATTATCCTTTAAAAGTTGGAGAACTTATTGTTGATGCTCGATATGTTATTTCATTGCTTGAACCTTTTTCTTCTTGATATGTCTTTCTATCTTGAGAGTTTGAGGAGTGGTAATTTCTTCCAATGCATTACAAGATATGGATGGATTCGTTTCTTGATGCTCGATGTAATGTTTCACTTCTTGAACATTTTTCTTCTTGATATGTCCTTCTATCTTGTGAGTTTGAGGAGTGGTAATTTCTTCCAATGCATTACAAGATATGGTTGGATTTATTTCTTGATGCTTAATGTGATCTTTCACTTCTTGAACATTTTTATTCTTAATATGTCCTTCTATCTTGATAGTTTGAGGAGTGGTAATTTCAACCAATGCATTACAAGATATGGTCGGATTCATTTCTTCTTTCTCGATGTGATCTTTCACTTCTTGAACCTTTTTCTCCTTTATATGTCTTTCTACCTTGAGAGTTTGAAGAGTGGTAATTCTTTCCAATGCTTTACAAGATATGGTCGGATTCATTTCTTGTTTCTCTAGGGTTGGGTCCTAGCATATATGCTCTTCTTTTGATGTTTCTTGATCCTTTTCTTCCTCCTCTTCATACTCTATGTTAAATAATTTCTTCTCAACACACTTATGACCTTTAGTGCATTTGCTATCACAATTGTAACAAAGCCCTTTTTCTCTTTTTTCTTCCAATTGTTGTGGTGTAAACTTGTAGGTTGTGGAAATCTAGAAGAATAAACACTTCCATAATTATAGTCATGAGTGGTGGGATTCCTTGTTTCCATAAATTCGCCTTCAATTTTTCTTGCCCACCTGAATGCCTTCTCCAATGAATCAGGTTCCCAAAGACGAGCCTCATGTTGAATGTTATCCTTTAAAGTACCTACGAAGACATCAATCCTTTGCTTCTTTGGAATATCATTTACCCTTATATTCAATTTTTGAAAGTCCTCAATGTGCTCTACCATTGAACACATTTGTTTGAGATTTATCAATTGGCTAAAGAAGGTGTTTCTCTTTGTATCCTCATAATGTGCTATCATTTCATCCGTGAAAATTGACCACGTAACAAGTGGTTTATGAGACAAAATCCCTTTATACCATAAAACCTGATCTGGTTCTAAATATGAAGATGAAATACATACCTTTTGTAACAGCTACACCTCATGTAGATCAAAATATTGCTCCATCTGTAGTATCCAATTTACCAGATCCTTGCCATCAAACTTCCTCATATCGCCTTTTCTTGACATAATTAGAGTCGACATAACAATAACAATGTAAGGGCATAATAGGGCTGATATTCTCAAGTTTTCCACTTACTTCCCTAATATGATAGAGGAACAAAAAAATGGGAAGTTGGAATCTTAGGTAACAAAGGAAGAATTAAAATATGTTATTTGATCATTTAAGAAAGCAAAGAGTTTAGGCCTTAATAGGTCAATGATAGAAAACTACTTGGGATTTTATTACAATGATCCATAATTGAGAGGTTTGAAGGTGATATTCCTTTTTTGACTAAGATGACTTCCTTTGAAGAAGTTTATTTGTAACTAGCATATTTGGTTGTCAAATCTAACTGATTTCCTCTGCATTTGGAATTTTTGGTGCTTCATTACTTTCTATGAACATGCATTTCTTCCACATATACAAAATTGTACATGAATGTGTACCTCTTATGAACAACAAACTTATATTTGTGTTTGAAGAAGATTTTGAATTATCTAGAGGAATGTTTTAAACCCACGGCTAAGGCATCCTGAGAACCAAGTTCTTCTCCACATATTGGTACCCTTACACATGTTGATGAATATTGAAAGATGGAAACATAACTTATACTATTGTGATTCCAGATCTGCACATAGATTAGTCTTCTTGTTATAACCCATGAAATCTAAAAGGCATATGATAGTAGTCATAGAAGATTATGCAACAAGAAAAAAAGTCACCTTCAAAGGAAACAAACATATTTTCTTTTAGCCTTGTCATAAAAAAATGTAATTGCATAAAAGGAATGTTAGTCGCATGCCAATGGGTCTCCTACGATGAATGCGTAGGAGCATAGTACATAGATCTTTTTTCTCTTCACTTAGCTAGCGACATATTATTTCCCTTTCCAAATATCAATAATTATTTTCCAATAAAATATAAAATGAGTATAATATTGTACTATATTCTAAGAGGTGAAGATGTTGAAATCATGCCAAAAAATTAAAGGAAATAAAATATCTTTCCTCAAACTACCAAATATATAAAGAAAACAATAATAATTATATTAATGAAACTATATCTATGGATATATGGATGAAATAAGAACTATAAGCATTCAAGGGACTAACAAAATCTTTGACCAAAGCAAACCAAATATTTCAACTCGACAAAATCCTCTAAACACAAGCAACAAACAAACCACTAAAATTTTCCAAGATATTACAGCTAGACATCACTGTAATTTCATGTACTTGAATAAGTCCATTTTTTTCTTAGAGTTAGTCTTCTTAAATTAGTTATTTATCATTTAATACTATGAAATTATCTATGTAAAAAGAAATAGGTCCCAACATCATCAAATCTGATTTCATTTCTAGTCAAAA
>APFE030613372.1:8626-25062 GCA_000404065.3 Pinus taeda | reverse complement strand
CATAGCCAAGAGAGGTTGTAATAGTCTCTTTGAGGAGTAAGTAGTGGCTCGAATACCCCGCACTCGGGGTTAGTGATGTACGATGTAATGATGTGTCTTGGAACTTTCACTTAATTCAGAACCCTGCTAATAGGCCAACATGTTTTAACACATGTATTGTATCTGTTGTAAGACTAATCTTTAACACTTGTAATGCATGTTGCTTTAACCTGTGTTCTACATCTGAACTATTTCACTTGTTGTAATGAATAATATATTAATGGAAATGTGTTGTATATGCTATTAATGATGTGTTGCCCGTGTAGACTACTCTCCCGAACATCAGAAAAACCTTTCACACGAAGCTTGTTGTTACAACCATTGCACTTGTTCGGACTAATCTATTGAGTGTTGTACATGTTATCTTACCTTGTATGTTGCGACTGTCGCATCCATGTGGACTACTCCTCCAGAATCTATGCATGTCCTATTGTGTTGTGTTCCTATCCGAGTTGGGACTGCAACCCAACCAACTTGGGACTCACTTTCACCCTCTCCCTTTGCAGTGAAAGAAACATTGACACAAGTACACTAGCACTCAGTAGGCACACAAACCTCACTTCTTAAAGGCAAAGCATACCAATCTCCTGTGTTGACAAGCAAGAGTTGAGGAAAATCCTTAAGACAATGGCAACTGGACCATCATACCAGATGGGACTCCCACACCAAACTGTGTGAGATCTAGTTGGGGCTTCATACCGGGGTGATCCCTTGAATGTTGGTGGGTCTAGAACCGTCAACATTTATGGTGCTAGAAGGAGGGAAGCCTAATGTACATGGCTAAAACCCATCACTCGCTAGTTCACGAATGCAGTCAGACTGATCCCAGGTGTACAACATCTCCCACACACATCTAGGAAGCCAAAAGCCACTCCCACAGGAGTTTTTGTATCATTGGTGGAAGCAACAGTCCTTGCCACGCTTGAAGGTCTAGAAGAAGCTATTGAAGATGGAGAGGAACCTCCAATATTCCTGCAAGATGAACAAGGCAATATTGTGATCTTTGAATCGAACTCCAGTATAGGAGGTGGAGGGGAAGGCAACGGAGGGGGTGGAGGCAGAGATAGACCAATAGACTCAAATTCGGAACCATCAGACTCCAAAGGAGAGAAAGAGGACGAAGAAGACGAAGAGATGGCTAACCTGAATATTGAATGGATGACTTAGGGACCACTAGCTCTCCGAAATGTTCTGCACAAGATGCCGAAGCGAGCAAAGAGAATAAACATCAAGTTCAACCATGACAACACGGTAAAGGCAGAAGACCACTTAGACAACTTCTACCTACAGATGCAGGCCCTTGAGGTACGCTATGACGACGTAGCATGTAGATTGTTCCCATGTACCTTGGAAGACCACACAACTTCTTGGTATCATAGCCTTCCACCCAAATCCATACAGAACTGGGGTGCTTTCAAACATATGTTCCTTGAAAACTTTACTGATGACAAGAGCCTAACCATGCTAGTCAAAGAATTGGGAAGCCTCAAGATGGAGGGAAAAGAGTAAGTGAAAGACTTCAATCAGAGGTTTATGCGTATTTTGAACAAGTTTGCAGCATACACTAAACCTCATGACTCCATCGCTATTGACTATTACACATCTACACTACCAATCACTATTGCGCAGTTCGTCAAGCGAGGTGCAAAGCCAACACTTTTAGAAAGTTGCGAAGAGGCTATTGTTGTTGAAAAGGGCTTGCTTGCAATCAGAGTCATCAAGGATGATGAATCAATGAAAGGTTCCAAGGATGCGAGCAGAAATCCCTAAGCAACGACGAGCAAGGGTAGAGACAAGTAGGCAACTGATATTGAGACCCTCACACACCTTGTTAAGAACTTGACCACTGAAATGTATGAACTCAAGCAACAGAAAATAGACACATTCACAAGCAGTCATCTGCCCATATAGAGATAGGCAAATAACTCATCAACTGACTCATCAACCAACAACTGGTTTGCTTCCAAAATTGCGCAAAACCCCGTGTTCCAACTCGATCAATGCGCTGATCCTAAGTTCTATTCCTTCCACAAATATTTCCACCTCAAGAACTCTTGTTCGGATTGGAAGCGAGTTGTTAGCTCTGTCTGCAGTTATATACTTTATGTAGAAGGTGATATGCAGGAGCAACCAGAAGACACTGATGATGACGAAGAGGTTGCACCTGATGGAATACCAAGTTCTGGGCATGTGGTGAACACATATCAATGCTCACAAGTAATCTCGAAGACGAACACCGAGAAGCATCCCCAAAATAAAAATGATTGTTACAATCTTAGGAGTAAAGGGGATCCCTCTACACTTGGGGAAATGCAAGAGAAGGTGAGAGAGTTGATAAAGAAGGTCGATCCACCGGTTGCCTCAAAGCAGCAAAGACAAAGCAAGTCCGGGAAGGCAATGGCGAATAAGAGTACATACATGAGTAGCAAGCTACAGAACACTCCGTCGGACAACATGAACATCCATTCGACCCCAGACACCTCGGTGAGTCTACCATCTCTAAATTACAACATAGTTGATGACATGAAGAAAACTTGAGCGAACATCAGTTTGTTCGAGTTAGCCAAAGTCCAAAGTCAACGAGAAATCTTGCTGTGTGCGTTGGGATAGATGACAATAGACAGTGCAACCTCTACCAGCAAGGGAGCAAGCACACCTCCTGGATCACTTTCCACTGTGCTCAATACACTCTGGATGGAAGAAGAAAACTTAGGTTGCCCCCTGTTCCTGCTTTCATTTGAATTTTTCAACTACAATGTTCACAATTGCTTGGTTGATTTTGGCGCGACAGCCAATGTCATGTTGCTCTTCATTGCTAAGGAGATCAATGCATGATGGAGCGAAACATCCGTGAGAATCATCCAACTTGATAGAACATCAGTACCAGCCGTTGGTGAACAATGAGATGTGATCATCTGACTATCTCATGACAATCGAGTCCACCAATGCATGAACATAGTCGTTGTGGACATACCAGAAGCATATGGCCTGCTACTTAGCAGAGACTGGTCCAATAAGCTAGATGGATATTTTTCTACACACTAGTCTCACATGTGGCTTCCATACAAGGGAAAAGCAACCAAATATGAGTGTTATCTGAGAGGTATATGAAACACAATGTCACTCCCATTAACGACGAGAACGAACTGTTGTCCTTTTGCAGAACTCATGTTTGGAAATTGCCTCCTCGAAACAACATTGGAGTGTTATCCTGCACGGCCAACTCCAACCTCATCAGACAAGTAGTTGGGATTCCTTCCTCGCCCAACTGATGGTAATGAAACTTGTACAATTTGTCATTTCGATAGTAGCAGTAGTACTAGCACGCTAAACAGCCCATGTACAGACGAGTTGTGGGCCATGAGTCTTGACAAATTAGGAACACATGATGACTCAACGACTGAGTGTATCTTAGTCATCCAAAACAATGGATAATGCATGATTTTGAGTTGTTTGAATTTTGAATGCACAAAAAAAAATGTTGAGTATGAAGCTATCGTGTTGAACACACAAAGGACCACCACTACGAATGAACAAAGGAGGAGCAGCCATTGCAACAAAGACTAGGTAACACATACATGTTGTTTGCACTCCTTTTACAGAAAAAAATTGACTAACATTTTAGGTGATTGGACTACTTGCAATGTTCATCATCATACTTGGTTTTCTAGTTTAAATCCTGAACGTAAGCGCTCCGGGAAGATCCACTTATACATTGATTTCAGAAACATGAACCCTTCCCGGAATAAAAATAACTACACCGCGCCATCATCCAAGCCCATGTTGCACGTAGTACCTGAAACAATGGTGTTTTCTTCACTTGAAGCTCTTCTGGAATGCCACCAGATTCTGGTAACAGAACCCGGTGGATGTGCACTGGTCTACGAGAAGCTTGGCCCACACACATATCATTTGCAAACACTGGGCAGGAGGATTGACAACCTTACTGCCAATGACCAAGATCTCAAGCATTATTTTCAGTAGGTCGGGCCACGCCCGTGCCATGTACATAGTCTACTTGCTTCTTGTTGTTTTCATTTGGTTTGTTTTGCTTATTATCTTTTGTTTTTCTTTGTTTGATTGTGCTTACTATTTTTGTTCACATGTGTCTTATTTCTTTGATATATTACTATTTTTGTTTCTGGAAATAAGTGCTTCCAACTACTACACTCTGCCTTTTGAATAGAGCTTGTGGTTGAAATTTGAAGAGACTTGTGACACTACAACACTTGGCCAGTCTTGTTTCTGTCTTCTATGTGCTTGGCTATAACCTTCAGCCGATGAAGTCCCGACAGAAAATACGAACCGTCTGTAAGGGAATTTTTGGTCCAACCATGAACCTATGTCCACACTAGTAAGCCCCATTCCTGAACTCAACCTTCTGCTCTGTGTGTTCAAGCTCATCCAACTAGTAGAAATGGAGAAGGGGAAATATAAACAAGAAAACCTATGTCAGAGGTCTTACATGCTTCTCTGAAAGAACAACCTTTTCTACTCTCAATAAGCCAAGATCCCTCTTCCGCCCCAAAAATTAATAAGTGATTATGCACATTCCTCTTGAAAAATACAAAGGCGAAGAAGAGAAAGGCTTCCTGCACAAAGAGGTGAAGCATGCAACTTCACCGGGGTACTGATGAGGCTCGCTAGCAGTGGAGCAATGTGTGTGTTCCTACGTGACTCCATCAGGGTACTGTCCAGGCTCGCTGGTAGCGGAGCAACACCAGAGATGAAAACTCATACTTTGAAATTATTCAACTCGTGAGCTAAACTACCCTTCTCGGATTCGAAACACTGAGATCTAAGCTGAATTTTTATTGTGTTTGATTGAGTTGGCAAAGGGTGAACCACGTATGTCCATGGGGAAAGTGGAGAAAAATGAAGTAACCTACAAAATGATTCAATACTCCCTAAAAGACCAAGGCCATGTGCTAGCAATGAACCAAAACAGAGAAACTGGAGTTCTACTAGTGTGTCGCCAAGTGTTGTAGTGGCTACAACCACCCTCCAAAATTTTGGCCTACACCAATTTCAGAGCCTCCCTTGAAGAGTTTCACTTAATGATTCCACACACTTGGGTTCACTCCGTGAGCTCATGTGAGTCTTTGAATCCACCTTTCTTTCTCTTTTCATTCAAGTTCCTATATGCTGGTGTCTAAGTCATGCTTGCGACCATGTTATGGTTATGCTCAAAGTCTTCGCTTCATATGTGCTTGTTGTGTTCGCTTTGAAAGCATCTGTTGCACTCACACAAAGAGTCACAACCAGTGTCACTCAAGCGTCATCTCGATCAATGAACAGTCAATCATGAGTGTCACGGTTGTCACTTGCACCGTCGGTCAGTCATGTTGAACATGCGTGTTTGGATGGTTTGGGTCGTTTCGTCGCCGAGTCATGTGAGGGTGTGTTCGTATGATCACCTATGCATCTTTCGATTGTTCACACACTTATTCATTTTTGCTGAAGTTCTAACGACCAGGGTCTCCTCTGAAAGCCAAACGATCATCTCACTTTCAACTCGATCTATTGTCAACAAGAACAGTGCAGAAGCACCAAGTTAATCTTTTCAAGTTGCGTTGTCTGGAAGAAATTCAACCAAATCTCATGTTGGCCACCTGGATAGTTAGACCCAACAATCACCCCAGGACTAACTACCCACAAAAATTGTGCATAGGCCACTGACCTTAATCGCTCACTTGACTAAGGAAATTGCGCAGATAGGCCAAACATACACCAAATTCCCATCCCTGTCTCCCTCAGAAAATTGCGCAGTTTTCCCAGTCAGTTAACTGAATGTTCATCTCAGAAATTGCGCAGTTTTCATGAGCAGGCCTTTCACTACCCATCAGTCAAATCAACTCAGAAATTGCGTAGAGATGATCAACAGGCCGACCTCTTGGCCTCACTGCAATTTCCCTTGCCAGCAACCCCTAGCAGCAAACTGCCAGCTCCCTCTAGGAATTGCGCAGTTTCTGCTACTAGTGACTCCAGCAACCAATTTCAGTTGCTTTTGGGAATTGCATAGTTTTGGCTGCTAGTGACCCCAGTAGCCAACTACCAGTTCCCTATGGGAATTGTGTAGTTTTGGCTGCCAGTCTCCCGGGTAGTTCCTTCTAAAAGGTGCGTAATTTCAGCCTGTTGACCCTTCATGCAGCCCAACCCGTTCCTTTGGAAAATTTTTCAAATTTGGTTGTCCAGCCTCGCTTCCCATTCGTTCTGAAAAATACTCAGAGCATGCCTGCCTTGCCTTCCTGCAGCCTGGATTGTCCCTCCCAAAATTTGTGCAATTTTGCCACCCAGCCGAGCTAGACCTCGTAGTCAGTCACTATTAACTCAGATTGCCCGTCTCCATCACTCAGTGACTCTTGTACAATTTTCATCAGCAGTGCCCAGAACCATCATACCGCTTCTGAAATGATCATGTACCATGGTAGACTAGGAGGTTTCAGATTTGATGTCATCTCATCATGAGTGACTGCAGGTACGGTTACACCAACAAGCATGGCAAGACGATGAATGGGATGAACGAAGGGAGCACATGCAGAAGGACAGGTTCACCAATGGACGAATGAACGATGCATGCGAAACGGATGAACACGACAAACATGCACCTTCACGAATAGATGAACCTGTCAGGCCTTCCAACATGCAAGCAAGGAAAAACATGCTAAAGCTTCATCAAGCAAACCAAGGACCATCGAAGACTACGCACACTTTGCCATGCAAAGGTGAAGCTGTAATACACCATAAAGACGTCCATCACACAGTAGCACTAAAGCTCAACATGCACTTTAGCAACAACACAAATGTACCAGCACTGTCATGTCGAGTCATGTCGCTCACATCGCTACTATGGTCTATGTTGTCAATTAATGTGATGTAATGTGGAAGTCCAAGAGACCCACTTATTGAACAAAGAGTTATGTAAGTCGAAAAGTCATGAAAGTCAAATGGTCATGAGGGTAGTTGAAAAAACATAAGTGTCAGTGTGTAAAATACTTTTTCACCTCAACTCTTCCCACATAGCAAAGAGAGTCTATAATATTTTCTTTGAGGAGTAAGTGGTGGCTCCAACACCCCGCACTCGAGGTTAGTGATGTATGGTGTAACGATGTGTCTTGGAACTTTCGCTTAATTCAAAAGCCTGCTAAGAGGCCATCACATTTTCACACATGTATTGTATCTATTATAAGACTAATCTTTAACACTTGTAATGCATGGTTATTTAACATGTGTTCTACATCTGAACTGTTTTACTTGTTGTAATGCATAATATATTAATGGAAATGTGTTGTCTATGCCATTAACGTTGTCTCGCCTCTATAGACTAATCTCCTGGACATCAGACAAACCTTTCACATGAAGCTTGCTATAAAAACCATTGCACTCGTTCAGACTAATCCATTGAGTGTTGTACGTTTTATCTTACCTTGTATGTTGTTACTGTCACATCCATGTGGACTACTCCTCCAGAAGTTGTGCATGTCCAATTGTGTTGTGTGTTCCTAGCCGAGTTGGGACTGCATCCCAACCAACTTGGGACTCACTTTCACCCTCTCCCTTTACAGTGAAAGAACCATTGACACAAGTACACTAGCACTCACCAGGCACATGAACCTCACTTCTTGAAGGCAAAGAAAACCACTCTCCTGTACTGACAAGCAAGAGTTGAGGAAAATCCTTAACCCAATGGAAACTCAGCCATCATACCAGATGGGACTCCCACACCAAATGGTGTGAGGTCTAGTTGGGGCTTCATACCGGGGTGATCCCTTGAAATTTGACGGGTTCAGCATTATCAACAGAATTGTATCGCTGAGATGGACGTGGTCGTTCAGTTTTTGAGAAATTCTAAGCAATTTGATTTTTGAGCGAAATATTGATTACCTGATCATTCCTCCCCACTAGAAGCCTTTTGGACTACAAAATATACTATCAATTGTTCAACAGGTGAGGGTACATATCCCTCACCTTCTCAATCTGCATCCATTTGGCCTTAGAAGGATTTTGTCCCTTGAGTGCCGCTCGAAGGTATTCGACATTCCCTCTCTTTGAAGTTCTGGTTCTTCTGTCAAGTATGAGATATTCTTGTAGTTCATCAAGATATTTTGGCAAAAAATCATCTATTGATGGTAGTTGAACATGTTGTCTTTGATCATCAACCAAATGAGGTTCACACAATCTCAAATTCTCAACATTAACAACAAACTATATTTGCATATAAGGAGGAAAATCTAGCTTAAATGCATTGCTACCAATCTTTTCAATAATTTTAAAAGGACCATAACAGATTGGCTTCAGATTTTTACCTTCCCAATAAAGTATCTCTTTGCTAATATTCAACAAAACTTTGTCTGCATTGACTTGAAATTTATGATCGACACAGTGTTTGTCATGCCTTGGCTTGTAGCTGCTTTGACTTTTTTCAAGTTGTTCTTGCACCGTGTGATGTATCAACTGAATTTTCTTAATGAACTTCCTTTCCTTATCGATGTTGCTATGACCATCGATGGTGAAATATTTCTCAAAGATGAATTCCAATGGCGATTGTTATCGGGAAAACTAGTGTCCATCCAGAGTTGCTAGTCCCACTAAGACGGGTAACTATCTTAGAAACAAACAAACTAAATTTACTTGTGTTTTCCTTTATGAGAGATAGATGAGAGAGAATCAGAGAGTACCAACGTCAGTCTTTCGCTTGGCTCCTTGCTTGTTTCCTCCTCCTTTGACAGAGCTTCGCCACTCCTTCCTTGTCACGCTTCAAAGAACCCCTGTAGATTCAAAGCAACATAATACCATCAAAGCATATAGATCTATAACCATAAAAAATATAGGATCAGATGTATATTAACCATACAAATGCATATATCAATACAAGATTAAAAAATATACAAGAATATGGAGGAAAACTCAGATAGCTTTATTGACAGAAGTAGTAGAAGAGAGGATTACAATTGAGCTGTCTCACCCAACACCATCCTCCCAGCATGAAATCCCTCTTCACCTCATGAAAAGCTTAGATCACCCAACAATACAATGCTTCACAGAGAAACCAACAACACTTCGTTACAAAATACAGAATTCCAGCCTTTGGATCTCTAGGATGAGGGATCCATATATAGATATTTGTAGGTGGGTGAGTCAACTTTTGGGATTTTGATTAGTGTCATTTCTCTGATAGTTCTTGGTTCCACTTGGAGATTTCATGATCTCTTACTCATCCCTGGGTGAATTCAGATAGGCAAGTGTCAAATGGGTAGTTTCTAGAAGATTCTTTAGGTTTCCACCTAGCCAACTGCCTCTGCCATTTGTCTGCTCTCGCTCATCGCACCTACATAAGGGATTTTCAGTATGCATCACACTTTTTTCATGTAGCAGGTGAGATGCATTGCACCCTTAGCACTGAGTAGTTTGTATGGTCCAGTTTTGACCAGTTCTGAGTAGTTTTTCAAGGAGAACTTCTAGGAGATGATGTAATCAGCTGACCTTGTTCCTTTAGGGTATGAAACAACACTTTTAGGGGCTTAGAAGCCCTTGGTTTATGGACATATGAGAATTGGGGTTGTAGTGCCAAATATGTTATAACAGTTGCCCTAAAGCATGAGTCATAAATCTCTGATGTCGGGTGAAATGCTTTATCATGAGGATCCGAGGTTTTTCAAACTGGAAGGTGATCTGTAATAAGATACAATACAATACATTATCTTCATAATATTTTCATGATCTAGCTGAGGCGGGCATTCCCATGCTCAGCTTTATAAATTCATTTTCATGTACATATGACAGACAACCGTCTGTGTGACAGACTGATAATTCTGGTAGAGCCATCATCCTTTGGCTTGGATGATTATCTGTGCAGCTATGATGTGCATTTGATGAAACTAGATCTGGGGTCTTCAAACTCGTTCAATCTTAGCTCGAAGTACAAGTCGATCCATGTGAAAAGATGTTTTGATGTCGAACATGGAAAGACATCACCTGATTACCAGCCAATAATGTAAGCTGTTAACAGGCGCGAGAGGAATCACCGATGATGATGATGACCCTCAAGGTATTACAGTACAATTCACATGGTGTGAACACATGAGTCGATGTCGAACACCACACAAAATATTTTGGTCGAAGGCCATTGATGTAAACCTGTCGTCGGAAGTGAGAAACTTTCCATTGAGGCATGTAAGCTTCAAAGTACTGAAAGGGTTGTTCCTAAGTCAACTTCTTGGATAATGAGCTGATATCGACAAGAAGCGACCCGTCGTAGGAGGGCCTTAATGAATCCCACATCTACGACATGAAACAGAGCAAATGATTTTGTGGAGGTGAAAATGATCTAATGATACAAGGTTCAGGGTGGCGGTCATGAAGGAATGAAGCATGAAGGTGTTGCAGTGGATGAGATGTTAGCTGGGTTGGTAAATTCTTTGAGCAACTTCTCTTGAACATATCAGTGACATTGAAATGGATTGGTAGCATTAACCCCAAAAATTGATGGTACGGAGGACCAATGGTGATATGACTGGTGAATGAAATAACCCAACCCGACTCAATCATGGTGATGGAGCGAAAGTGTCATGTTCAAGAGTGACTTGCTACCAATAAAGTTCTTCAAGTTTTCTTCCCAATTTTTCCCTAGTCATTTCTGACCAGTACCTCTTTATTTTTGTCGAGCTTGAGGAGGATAACATATGCTTTTTCTATGATTTTCCCTTCGGGAAAACTTGTCGCTATGTTTTAACGAGCCTAGTGACAGTGAAACTCGTTCTTGTCTGCATGGACAAGTTTGTTGCTATTGTTTTAACAAGTTTAATGACAAAGATAACTCGGTCCTTTTCAATTTTAGAGAGTCTAAAAAGAGATGGAAAGGCAACTCCAGTAGTCATTTTTCGTAATATAATCCCTTAAGTTCGAAAAAGTATAAAATAATACAAAAGGGATGACTTTTCGATAGTTTTAACGAGCCGAACAAGACAAACGCTCGATCTTTTTGTGTAATGATCTGTTTGGTCAATTTAGTGTGTTCTAAATTGCTATATAATTTGTCAATCCGGGAGTCGTAAACTGTTGAAGTGAAGTGCACTATCTATGCAAGATAACCATTTTCTTATTTCTTTGTCGTTTTTAGTTTTTGATTTGTTTTTGGATTTATCTTCTTGTTGATTCCCTAATGTGAGATGGTGTGTGAGATGGTGATTCTAGTAATCA
This sequence comes from Pinus taeda, assembly GCA_000404065.3. Taxonomy (NCBI): domain Eukaryota; kingdom Viridiplantae; phylum Streptophyta; class Pinopsida; order Pinales; family Pinaceae; genus Pinus; species Pinus taeda. The sequence continues at coordinate 13,824 of APFE030613372.1, read as the reverse complement.
AGTATGGACAAAATTATTCAAGGTAATGATGGCCTTTAAAATAATTTCCAAACTTCAAATTGTTCCAAAGGTGTTCAAACTTTACAATGATGAAATCAAGATGTGCCTAGATTCTAATTAACAATATAGTGAACTAGTGACTATGGAACCTGTTAGTGTCAGTCTTTCCAGCCTTCCTCCAGTGATCAAATATGCTCTTACAAAGTGGTTTCAGAGTGTTAAGGTCAAATTTTGTCATTTCAAAGAGTTTACAAGCAAAATTTGGTCACTAGGCATTAGGTCTAGGGTTTGCTCTCACTCTTTTCAAAGTTGTCCAAATGCTAATCTATGTCACTATTCAGCTGAGTCTATCATCATTCATAGGGTTTTCATTATCATGTCAGTGTCTAATGAGTCATTTTACATCTTATCCATGCTTCAGTTGTGCCTAGGCAAGGTTCATTTCCCTCTCCTAGGGTTTTGAAGGCAATTTCTCTTGGACGGCCAAATCAATGGCAAAACTTGTTTCCTGATGTTCATACACCTTCCCATATCCTTAATGTACCTTATCAAGTACTTCCCAACACTCAGATCCCCCAAAATACTCATTTTCGCACAAACCTTAGTTTCTAGCTACAACCTGGCAATTTTCTAGGTTGGGCCTGTGTTTTGCCCTTTTGGACCCTTTCCCCTCACTCAATCTCTGAGATTCCACTTTCCCCTACTCCCTAACATCCCTTCCTACTCCCAAAAATTTCCCCAAGAATTTAGAAGCCCCCTATCCCCTTACATTTCGCTTCATTTCGACAAAATTCCTTGTTTCACACATCGGGGAAGTTTCACTCAAATGATGTTTCGGAGCAGTAAAAGATGAATTTTGGAAAACTGAGAGAGGTTTGTGTCCACAACATGCCATAGACGAAAAACCTCCTTCACTTTTTACATAGGTGTTATGGTTTGAGATAAATGTCAATAATTTCGTTGCCTCAGGAGAATCAAAGATACCTCTGAAGTGACCTTGGGAAAATCAAGTTTTCTCCTAGCTTGGTTGGCCAAATGATTTTCTTGATGGGTAAAATGATAACTAGACACAAATATATTTCCAATGAGCTATCATGAGCTCAATTTTGGGTTGAGGAAGGCATTCAAAAGTTGACTGCAACAACACTCTTCCTTGAGGCAGTCTCATTTGGCACTTTTTGGCCAGTCTTGAGAGATTTAATTTTTGACAGGTCAAATCAACTCCAAATTGAAAAATTCCAATTGGGTTAGAAATTAGACTCAAATACCTTTCCAACGAGCCCACTTTTTCTCAATTATGACACCGGGAAGGCCTTCAAACATAGCTTCCAATGTGCGTGACCCGTTGAGAGGTGCGAGACCCGTCAGAGGCTCTCCCACAGTGCAAAAATACAACGTGAGCGACCCGTTGGGAGTTGCGCGACCCGTTGAGCTGTATCTTTGAAAACTCAAAAAAAATTTGCTCAAACTCCCTCTAAATCATCAAATTTCTTGAGGTAGGTTCTCCAAACTTGAAAATGGTTGTTGGTTATGTTTAAAGGACATCATGAATGGGTTTAAAGATCAAATTGTGCAAGAGGAAGAGGCTCCATATGGCTGCAATGTGTGATGATTAAAATGTGCTAGGGATTATTGCTGTTCATGTTTTCTCCATTGTAATTATTTCCCTCTTTCCCCTTTTCCCTTCCCTTGTATTTCCATGTAGTTTCCCTTTGTTAAATTGTAAAATAAATACAAACCCTACCCTTCTCCCTAAACACTAAAACTCAAACCCTAACCCTACCTCTCCATATGCCCATGTAAACACATGAATTTGATGATGCATGTGCAGTGATGTTTGCAATGTATTCCCTAAATTCCCTGTTATTCATATATTCCCAATTCCTGGTGTAAAAGGTCCCTCCCCTAACATTTCCCTCATGTTCTTGTTCCCTTGAAAAAGCATAGAGTGCAGCACTTTTTGCAGGCAGCGAAAGCAGTTCAGTTTGTCCACTTTGCTCCTAAACCATGTCAGAAACCGAAACTTATGAGCAAAATGATGACCATTCATCATCTACAGAGGTTGAGGTACAGAGGAGGTCACATAGTGGTGAAAAAGGTGGTCATCATAAGAGAGAGGAGCTCACCTCTTTGACTGATTTGCAGAGGTGGATTTTACAAAGCAAAAATGAAAGTGTTTCAAAGGCGGTTGACCGAGGCTCTTAGGCGGAAGAAAAGGACCAATCCACTCCATATCTTGGCGGAGGCATCCCTCAAAGATCATGGCACTCACTAGCATCAGCTACAGCACAAATCCCAAATTTTTTTGAGAATTTTGGGTAATTTTGGAATTTTTTGGAAATTTACAGGTTTTGGCTTCTCAACGGGTCTCACCCCCGGTGAGACCCTTTGTCATCGTAGCTCCGTTTTGCAAAAAATCAGCATTTCTAGTTTTTTCATGAAAATTTACACTTGCTCATCCATTATTAATAAATTTCATCAAGTTTTGGGCCTCCAAAAGGTCAAAATGCATGAAAAATTTGACTTTCTACCCCTTTTCTGAGTTGCAGAAGCAGTCTTGGGAGAATTGAGTTTTGACTAGGCAAATGACCTCCAAATTCAAAAATTCCAGTTGGGTTGGAAATTAGACTTGTATACCTTTCCAACGAGCTATCTTACACCCAATTCTGATACCGGGAAGGCCTCCAAACAGAGCTCCAAAGTGTGAGACCCGTTGAGAAAAGGTGTGCGACCCGTTGAGGAAATGTTGCAAGATTTGACCAGTTCAGCCCAGAAATTCCAGTTTTGACCTTTTTCGACTTTCTGAGGTTAATGATGATCTTAATGGATGTAATTGTGACATTTTTTGGATACTTTTACTCTTGTTTAATTCTTCTAGAAAAATTTCTCATGTAAAGGGTAAAAATTGAATGTATGAACTGATTTCCAAGTTTATAGAGGCAAGTTGTTTTGACTGCCTAGTTTTTTTAGTGCTAAGTTTAGAAGTGTCAAAATAGCTCCTAGAAGGAGAGCTCGACCCAAGAGGCAAGAAAGGGTTACTTTCCCTATATTAGGTATTTTCCAAATCATTTCCAAGGGTTGGAAGGTTGGACCTTGAGAGAGCAGTACCTCATTGTATTATCTCTGGTATCCTGCAATTTTTGGCAAGGAAGACCAAGGGTTTGCAAGTCATTTGGATTCTGTGGACTCATGTGTTGATGGTGTGTTTTCTTCATCATTGAAGCTTTATTGTTTCAATTTTTCCATACAAACTTTGCATATTAAACAAATGAAGTGATAAAGTAAGAATCATGCTGTCATGCTCTGCTTTAAGTTTGTTTAATTTTGATGTTTTCTACTGTTTAAAGAGAATTCAAATTCATTGTTTGCTCTCTTTAGCCTTCTCTCTTTCATTCCTGACCATTCACTTCAGTCAAAGACATCAGCAGGGCCTCCTACCTCGCCCCAAAGACTCCCCTGCAGAAACTGTGTCCCATCCCCGCAGCCAAATTTGCCCTCTCCTCAACTTGCCACCAAAAACCCAAAAATCCAAAAATCAAATTCTTTTATCAGTTTACTAGCCTAATATCAGTGTTACTTTTTTGGTCATCTCCCTAATTGAAAATTTTCCAAGAGAGACCGGAGAGAGCCTTCTCCTGCCCCGTAGGGCTAGCTACGAGGCTGAGTGGTTTGATGTAGCTTTGAGATTTTCCTTTCTCAGCCTGAGGTGAAATGTCAAACGCTAACAGAACCCAATATCCTTGCTGCTGTATAAAGAAAAGAAAAGACTGAAATCAAAGCAATTTAAAAACTGTAAGCAAAGTAAACTAATCATATCACATAAACTCATTTTTGACCCCTCACCATTCGACTTGCTCTGGCTATAGGAGGTAATCATACACAAATTAAGTAATCTGATATCTAAATTGCATAAAATAAATCTAAGATTAAACTACACATTCATCCTACAATTCCTCACCATTCGACTCGCTCTGGCTATAGGAGGCAACCGAGAATGTTATGAGTAATCTAATCACTAACTTGCAAAAGTAAATAAACTAGTATCAAACTATACATTCACACTCAATCCCTCACCATTCAACTCGCTATGGCTATAGGAGGTAACTGAAGAATGATATGAATAGTCTAATATCTTATCCTGCATAAAAATAAATGAATAAAGAAAAACTAAAGAAATAAGCAGTGCTGGAATGAGAACCAATGAAACAAATCAACAGTAGGACAAGATAATTCCATCATGTCATTAGTCATCAAAAACTATATGCACTGCCCGGGCTTCCTATTAGAACTTGAAATGCAAACACTGATCAGTTGACAATCAATTAAAAGCATAAAAGAAGCTATGGACAACAAATAACATAAATACCATGAGCAAGTTAATATATATAGCAAATATCTATGGTATCAAGAGCATAAAATGAAGAAAAACATAAAGCTATACATCAACTATAGGACCTTGGTGTACAGGGGCCCTCTGCAACCTCGGTCAATCAGAACCAATCACAAATTTGAACGCAAAATGAATGTCTTCTCATATATTGCAATGCAGTCATAAAATAGAAACTAAGTCTCGGCTCAATGGCTCGTACAACAATCAAGATTACATAACAACAACTACTAGCCTATACACATACGCAGATGTGTTATTTATAGCAGAAAATACAGAACTAACTAACAAGGTCTGCGCTGGTAGCCAGACACGTAAAAGACCATAATCGGAAATTTAGTAGCATGGTAGCCGTGGGAAGCAAATCCAAGGAGGTGGTTTGTTGGGTTCGGTCCATGAGCAGTCCCTAGGTTATAGCACACCTCCTAAAACTCAGGACCTTGCCACGAAATCCTCCTCGTGCTGAAAACAGAGTCGTGCCACTGCTAAACTCCTTGTGTTGACCACCATTTGACTGGATTTGACCACGGGATTATGTGGATGATTTGGCTGAACCAAGGGGACACGTTCCATGTCCATGTCCTTTGTAACTTGCCCAATTTTCTAAGTTCTTAAATAGACACCTGTAGCATAGAGTTTAACAAAAAGGTTGCGGAAACCGATTCTGGCTGCGGAAAGTGACAGATTCCGCAGCTGGTTGAACAAAAATCTAAATCAAACAGCAGTCACAAAACATAGTTAGGAAACCATTTATATGCTCATTTTAAACTAATATGCAATGATTTGATAGCTTAGAGGTTCAGGTAACTGG
>APFE030613358.1:0-32900 GCA_000404065.3 Pinus taeda | reverse complement strand
TGGACCGAAAACCATAGGTAGGTTCGCCCAACCTAATATAGGGTCCAAAAAAAATTTTCTCGGGGCGCTACCTCGAACCCCGTAGAGGGGGGCTACCCGCCCCCCTGAAACCCCCTGGATAGGGGGGGCTGTCGTCCCCCCCTCTAACCACCCGGTTCACTACATAGGTTACTCGTGGAAAGAATATAACACAACCCAACACACAGAACTGTTATCGACGAAGGTGATTCTACCTGCATCATGTTGGCTCACTTTAGGTTCTCCAACCATATCCCTCTGTCGAATTCCTTTAAAGCTTTTGACGGCCATACTTTCATCCCAAAAGGTTACCTTGCCAACTACTTGATCACTTTGAGTGGTAAAATGATAATGGTGGATATCAAAGTCATGGATCATAAAATCGACTATAATCTACTTTTAGGCTGAACTTGGACTTATGCCATGAACGCCATTGTGTCTTAGGTCTTACGTATCATCCTATTTCCCTTATATGGAAAGATAGTCATAGTGGACTAGCTGTCCTTTTGCACCCCAGATTACTCCCTATTACCTAGCAGCTCTGTATCCTTAGTGGGTGGCGTACTTAACTCTTACATCAATATCGGTAATGGTCTATTGAAGGGCTCTTCCTTGATGGGTTGTTTCCATCTTTCGTTGCCTGCCGTTCCACAAACGGTCTTTATGGTTTCATCCATTCCTCACGAACCAACCGATCCTAGGATCCTCACGGCCCCTTCAGACATTGACACTTACGGAGAAAAATGTCATTGTCACCAGCTAAATTGGTCTACGAGGCCATTCAATCTACATCCGAGTCTTTGGTCACTTTGGTCACAGCCAATGATACCGCCGCCCTCCCATAAATGCTCCTTATTTCGTCCCCTCAGTCAAGTCTTACCTAAGGATGAAGCTATTAGAGATATCATGAGTTTAGAAGAGTGACCTTGGGAGGACTCGCACCATCGTGTTTTGATATCTAATTCAGACATGATGCCTCTTCAAATCCTGTCATCTAACACACCTAAAATCGTTTCCTCACCATATGCTACTACCCAAACTTTGGACTTGGAGGGAAACATGGGTAATCTTTCAAAGACATTTCCCATTGATATTTTAGTCAAGACAAGCATCGTGGAAAACATATAAATTGGAGCCAATCACAATCCTGAGGAAATTATGAGCTTCACCTACCATTTTAAGGACTTCTATGATGTTTTCCCTTCGTATTATGAGAAAATGCATGGCATAGATCCTTCTATTGTCAAGCATGAGATCAAGAAAGATCGAGCATTATTTTTATGGTATTTTTCTTGCTCATTAATTCAAAAAATCCTCAAGTCTCCTTCTTTGGCCTTGTTAAACTACCACGAAGAAGATCGAACATTATTTTTATTGTATTTTTCTTACTTATTAATCTGAAAAACCTCGAGTCTCCTTCTTTGGGCTTGTTAAACTACTACAAAGAAGATATGAGCATATTCTTTTATGGGATATTTTCTCGCTCTAAAAACTGAAAAATCCCCGAGTTTGTCATCGTTGGGCTCGTTAAAATGACGATGTTCTGAGCAACTCTTTTTCACTTTTTTTCTAGCTCCTTAAACTGAAAAAGATCGTTAGAGAATTATTTTTAGGTGCTTTTTTCTCCCTCATAAAACTGCAAAAATCTTGAGTTTTTTCTTCAGGCTTGTTAATATTTATAAAGATGACCCGAGCATTCTTCTAGGTACTTTTCTCGCTCGTTAAATTGAAAAATATCAAGTTTTTTTCACCAGGATCGTTAAAACATCTACGGCAGAAACAAGAGCACTTGCTTTATTGGGACCATTTCTCACTCTTAAATCAAGAAATCCCCAAGTTTTCCCCTTCTTCAGGCTCGTTAAATCTATGAAGAAGGAGTGAGTAGTTCTTTTACCTCTTTTTCCTCACTCAATAAACTGAAAAAAAAATACCTTGAGTTTTCTTCATTTGATTCATTAAAATTTGATGAAGGTATTGAGTTTGTTGTTGCGTGACTCATTAAAAATTCACAACGAAAAATGAGTTTAGTCCGTCTCCTCATAATCGTAACAAAATGAGGTCAACATCTATTAAACATAGGTTTCTCTTTATCTGGATTCAATAGATTAACTCACGGAAAAGTAACTAATTCGGGTATACTATTAACCTTTTGTCACACCTGGTTAACAACTATGACAAAGGGACCACCCTGGAGTTGTTCTTTATGATCTTTTTAGACTCTCTAAATATGAAAAGACCACCGATTTGTCTCATCTGGACTCATTAAATTAAATAGACAAGATATAAAGTCACTCTTTTTGCGGTCCTTTTCAAACTCTTAAAATATGAAAAGATTGATTAGTTATCTCATATGGACTCGTTAAATTACACAGACGAATGATAGAGTCACTTTTTTTACGATCCTTTTCAGACTCTTAAAACATGAAAAGGTCGAGGAGTTTGCCTTTTTGTGACTCATTAAACTAATTAGATAGGGCATAGAGTTTCTCTTTTTGTGATCCTTTTCAAGCTCTTAAAATATGAAAAGATCGATGAGTTTAACCATTTGGACTCGCTAAACTAATCAGACGGGGAAAGTAAATAGTAGAATTGTATTCAATATTACAAAGCATGGGTTGCTAGCAGTCGTTCCCTTGAACATGGCACTCCCTCAAATAAACCTTCCTTGTGATAGCCTCTCAATATGAATCCTACCATCCTGTGAGTTTAGCCTAAATACCCCGATGTTCTCTCATCTCTATATCCTAACACTCTTTGGTGTTAAGGAGTCTAGTGTTGCATGGTTAAAACCATTGTCATGTCTTCTACTATCAAGGGTTAACCTTTTGTTTCCTTCATCAATCCATCAAGCATATCCTTTCATCATTCCCTCTATCGTGTAGGCCCAATGCTCAAAGATTCCTCAAAAAACAAATCATTCTTGTCCTGTTTCGTGTCAATTAATGTAGGACACATTATTGCCCACTTTTCAACATGTATCTTCCTATCGGCTTCAACACCCTATCTAGAAAGACAACCCATAAACACATTCAGTGCCTTGGTACTTTCAAACATTATTGGCAGGTCACCTTGTGTTTGATTAGGGGTTCTCATTATTGGCTCCTGGTTAAGAGATTCTATGGGTGTTTAATGACAAAAACATCTTTCACACTTGTTAGCTTGTACTATGCATCTTGGAGATCATCACCATTATTGGTGGCCTTCCTCACGTATGTTAATGGTCTCCATTATTGACTGGTAATTAGATGATTTCATACATGTTTGATATCAATGCATATATTCACATGTATCGATCTATGTTGTTCGGTGAAGAAGAAATCAAGACCTTGGATAGAGGCTTGCATCACTTAGCCTTTCTTCCTCTCCCAAGTTGTGTATATTGTTTCTTGAAGACAACTCATCAGAATGATCCTATTATGACACCAGATCTGCATTGTGCTTATTGGCGGCCAGCATCGTCATATCTCTTTTATGAGAAAATCACTCTGACATAGCTACTGAGCATGAGAATTCCTGACTCAGGACATGATTTTAGTTGTTTGATATATATATGTTGTATCAAGTTTCCCGTACCACTCGAAGCTCTGATCCTTTCTCTCTTTTTTTCGACGAAGGAAAATTACATTTAAGTAAAGTATTTCGGCCATCATTGTAGCCTTTGATCTCAAACTTTAGGGGGCATCTGTTATACAACAAAATGACCCCCTCATCAGCTCAGAGGGGAAAGACAAGATAGCTTAAACAAAGACCAAGATCAAAAGCCTTGTTTCCACACTAATGTTGGCTAAACAATGAAAACATGCTTTATAAAGCTTCTCTGTAAGCCTAAGGGAGTGTTAGTGATCCTACTAACTCTATTTGTTAGTTTGGGAACAACATCAGTGGATCCTAATGAGCATCTAGAGGTCAAAGGAGCAAATTGACTCATAAATATCTCTATATTTCCTCCTAAATGCACTCAGAGAAGCAAGGAAACATCTCAAGTTCAACCTATTTGTGGGATTTCTAAATCCTAATGAAGGAGGAAAATGGGAAAGAGATGAAAAGGATGACAACATCATTGCTTTTACCTTAAGAGACTCATGGAGGAACTTGGAAACCCTGACTCAATTGCTACATAAGCAAATCTAGGTCTATGCTGATAAAGGTCAGATCATTTGAAAGGATAGCTTACTTGATTATCAAGCATAGTCTCAAATATAAGCATAAGAATTTGGTAAGAAGGGAGAGAGAGAGAAGCTGGATGGGTAAGGGAAGGCTCATGCAACATATGGTTGTAATCACTCTTCCAACATTAATATAGAACTGCAGTTGTACTGTCTACGCCATGGTGTTGGTACTATCATTCATTTACTTGTTTGTCCAATACCTTTTAGCATGAGTAGCTTGGTTATGTGTAACTAGATGTATTTTATGTATTCATGTATTAGCTATCAAGGTTGTATGTTATGATTATGCTTATCTCTTATATGTGCAGGACTTGATCTGGAGCCAGCTCAAGGGACTTCCACCTAGCTACATTGCGCTCTCTAGTAAATCTGCATGGAGGCTTGAGGTAATCAATCTATTTTTCTTTGATAGTTAGTTATTGTTTATGGACATGCATGTAACTCTATGACAACTGTAGATAATATTACAGTCTTCCAAAGGTGCTGGGAAGACCTTTGAGGGTATCTCCATTCTCCATACACCATGCATTTTATCATATAGCACATGCACACATAAACTTTTTCAAAAGAGAAATTAAATAATCAAGAAAAATAAATACTTATCTTGAGTCAAATATTTTTCAATATGGAATTGAATAAGATAAAACCACTCTCGACCCAACCACATGCTCAACTATGTTATAGCCTTTCTCATAGTTGGCCACCCTTGGGCCAAATCCTGATGCCTTAAGGGAAAAACTAAACTTATGGATTTAGCACACAATTTTCAGACCAAATTTAACATAAAATGTGAAGGCCACTCTCATCTACAAAAAGGAAATAATCTCAGTGTTCAACAATTCCATTCATTGGCCAGGCCCATAGACATTAATGTATACAAATATAGATCTCTATGGGACAATGGATTCCTCCTGATCTAATCTATGTGATCCCTCAGCCCTCTCTTCTTCAGTGCTCTTTGTGCCACACATAAATAGATAAAATCCAAGTGTTTAAAGCCATCTAATTCAAGGAAAAGGAACCATAACACATTCAATTCTTGTTAGACAAGATATCATTAATTATCATTCCAACTCGAATTTTTGAGTGAGAGAGAGGGATGTATGAGAGAGTAATCCCTCTCTTATTCAATGCTCTTTGTGCCACACATAAATAAATAAAATCCAAGTACTTAAAGCCATCTAGTCCAAGGAAAAGGAACCACAACACATTCAATTCTTGTTAGACAAGATATCATTAATTCTCATGCCAATTTGAATTTTTGAGTGAGAGAGATAGATGTATGAGAGATTAATAGAAGATAGAAAAGTTATAAGCTTAAGAACCAAGAAGAAAAACCCTTTGATTACTCGTCCCTATTACTTTTATAATCAAACCTTAACCCTTCATCCTCCTAATGTTTCATCTTCTTGGAAGGACTAACCATCACATCAAAGGGAAATTTTCACCCAAGGCATATTTTTCCTCTTAATTCAAGTTTCCCCCCTTCCCAAGGAATCTTAATATGTTGGTTGTCCCTTTCCTCAACTCTGGAATTTTTATTAATAAAAATAAACATTACACCATATAATAGAGTTTTAAATCATAGCATAAATGGTGGCACCCAAGAATTATATGTTCTTAGTTACATTACGAAATCTTGGGTAATGAAAGGGGCATCGCAATCCCCTCCACATTTAAGGAACATTGTTCTCCATGCTTTACTATCTATAAAACCATTTTATTTCAAATAAGGGACATGCTACTTTCTTTTTCCCCAAGGAAAATTGTAACTTTCATTATATAAAATATTTAAAATTACATGTTGTAGATGCTGCAAAAGGAGCATATGTCAAAACTAGTGGCCATGCTTTCCACATGTTGCATAGAGTCTACAAAGTGAATTTTACATAACTGTAACTAGAAATGAGATACATAATAAAATATACAATATCATAGTTCTGATAATCGACAAAATATGTAAAAAAGAGATTCGTTTATGGGTTGTGTAGATTTAGGTAGCTTCTAGCACCTATGGATGATGATCAATGAATGGCTTATGGACAAAATGATAGAACGCCTATCCTATCTATTCCTGAATCAAGAACCAAAAGGCTGTTGTGCTTCTTCCTTGGAAAGACTATCGAAAATATGATTCCTTTCCCTGTAGATATGATGACAAGATATATATTCAGACAAAGATTTTAAAGTAATAATTTCATCTAGCAAATTCCTAAGTCGGTGCATGTGAAGTCCTGACTGAAGGTTGAACTAATTAATGACAAGTTTAGAATCTCCAAAAATATGTAGTTTCCATCTTCCTTTCTCAAGGGAAAATTTAAGAATAAGTTTGAGGCTATTAAGCTCAAAATAGTTATTTGTGCCTTTCCCTAAACCCATCTTCATGTTGTAGTAATGATCTTCATTTAAATACAAAATGACTCCTTTGCGAAAGCCATCTTGTTGTGTCGAACCATAAAAATATGCCCAAGAAAAAGTCATGTCAATTATTTCTGCAGAAATTTTCCTATGATGTTGTTTTTATTCATTTTCTGGGAGCATGTTATATAGAGATACTATTTGGGAACAAGTGAAAGTCTAGTTTGGGGCCTTATCTTGAAAAATATGTTTGTTTCTTCCTATCCAAATATCCCAATGCACCAACTGGGGTAGATTTCAAAGTTTTGTAGGATGGGATCTATTCCACCATGATTCCCAAGCTACTTGAATAGTGTCTCCTTGCCCCTTGATATTCATTTCCAATGATTGATATATCTGATTCCATATTTGGATTGTTGTAGGAAAATGCATGAACAAATTATTTATTGATTCTACATTATTCTTGCATAATATACACCAGGATGGTCCCTAAAAGGTTCTTCGTTGAATATTGTCTCCTTTGGGAGTTTTATTACGCAGTAAACACCACATAAAAATATTTTCTTTTTCCGAACCTTTTAATTTCCAAAGCATATGCCACCACCAGACATTATTTAGGAGTTCATGTTCAAAAAATATGGAGTATCCTTCTTTTGGAGTATATCTATCTTGTTGGGATAGTGCCCAGATTAATTCATCGTCTTGTTCCTATATTATTACATGTGCCTCCGAGAGAGAATTTATGTAAATATCTCGGTCTTGATGCCACTGAACAGGTATCTGAAGATCCTATGCAGATTTTCATTTTTGACCAAATATAGTAGAATTTTTTGGGTCTACAATATGATCTAAAGTCCTTATACCAAATGCCTCCAAGAATTGTATAAGGACACGAGGAAAGATGTGTGCATTTCCACTTCTTGACCATGCATCCATGAAAATATAAACCTTCCCACCTGATATTACTCTGCACACCAAATCCACTCTAATATATTTAAAATAATTCAAGATAGGTCATCAAATCGTAGATATATCTAACCTGTTCCACATGGACATTTTGATCCATTCCTCAATATGATGTGCACTAATGTATTTTCTAGTAAGACATTTTACTTTCATATCAACAATATTTTCCATTTCCATAGTTGCCACATTTATAAATTCCATTCATTTTTCACAATCTAGTTACCTATAGACCTCCTAACATTCCAACACATTCCTGCATGGTTGTTTGTTGCTTTACAAGGCTTCCATTGGGAACAATTTAAACTCATTGTTTTCTTGGACACACCCAATACATTCATGATCCCGATGGGTAGGTAGATGATTCTTTGAAAACCAATTCAAAGTCTCCCCTTCCTTGCAGCCACACACCTTCCAAGTTTAGGTATCCCTTATCTACCTCAATATTCCCTTAGGTGATCCATTCCTTGGCAACATTTCCTCATACATGAAGAGTGTTGAGACTTATGGAGTCTTATAGCCAATGAATATGTCTATCTTGCTCTAAATACTAGAACACATTTGTCATAACATAACTCATGGTGATCAACGTATGTCATAGAGTTCTAGTGTCACCATAATGGCCTTATCCCTAGGATTTTCAGCTTCACAACCATCATCTATCCTTTTTGGATAGATCATCATCTCAAATATATCACAAGCATACAATTTTTGCAAGATTAACCATAATAATTTAAATAAAATATTCTTCCTTTTTTCTTTTCTTTTATTAACTTGCTTCATATAGGAATTATATTTCACAAATATGAGATTCTTCTCCTGGTGTTTGACTCTTGAATATGGTATTACTCCACCTTCATTATCATAACCAAGGCCATTTCAACCGAAATTTTTACTTTCAATCAGCCAAAAAAAGGTAAGTATTCATACATAAAATATTTTCATTACAAGATTTATAACATCCCCTGAAGTAATCTCAAAATTATTATACACATAATAATTCAATCAATTTCAATTTATTTGAAAATAAATTAAAATGAGGATACTATTGTATTATTTATTTGCATCTCAAAAATTCCAATCATTCTACAATGCATTCAAACATTTATTCCAATAACCAAAGGGTAAAAAATGAAAGTTGCATATCTTTAAATTCATGAGTAATTAGCTTCCAATTTTCTTTGTAGGATGAGGAATTCATGGCACTCATTCCACTAGTCAAAAATTTCTTAAAATTATTAGAAGTTAATTATTTTCATGACATTTAATCATGCAATTGATTGTCTCAAACAATAATGCATGCACTCAATACACCAAGTATATGTACCATCATGATTCATATTATGAGTGTCATGATGAAGTCCTACCATAGTAACTCATGGATGCATAAAAAAAATTTGAGCAATATTTACACACTAAAGGCTTCTTTCCTTTGTCACAACACACTAGGTATTAATTACAAAATTTCTTTTAGATATCAACAATTCCATACGATTTTCACATTAACTAGGAAAAACCAATCCTTCAATGACATGTTCCTTACCAATAAACTCAACTTTATATGATAGAATCACTTGTCTCAAGCTTATTAACTATTAGGCCAATACTCATGGACCCATGAACACAATTGTGGTCCCTACATTTTCTTCATTCATCCCACATTTTCATGCATCCTCTCAATGCATCGCCAAACATATTTTATCTCACGAGTGTATTTTTCATTCATTTAATATTTGTTCAAACATGGCAGCTCAATACATGAACACATTATTAATATTTTACTAAATATTCTTGTGCTAACAATATTCTTTCTTAACTATACCCCTTCCTGGGAATCCATGCAATACATGCATTAATTTGAGAAACAAAAGATACCAAATTCAATTGAAAGGAATTCTTACCTAAATATTTAAAATTTTACCTTTTCTTGTTACTTTCCCTACTTACTTAGCTACCATCACTTGGATTCTTGGCTAAGATATTTTGAAGGAGCTTAGTTGGCTTCTTAGCATACTTGATGTTGCAACATTCATGAATCCCGAAAATGATCTCAACCTCACATATTAATCACAACTCTATCATTTCATCTTCTTACACATAACTTTCAATGATTATTCATAAAGGGAATTTTCACTATTTATTGAATTTACACATTCAAACATTGGCTTCAGTCATGCACCCAAATATTTGCATATACATCTTATCATGCATGTGCATAATTGCACATATTCTCTACTATTCATACACATTTATTTTTAAATATATATTTTTAGACTCTTTGTTTTCCATCATTTACATGACAAGTATCACAAGAATAAGCATAAGCACACCACTCTTTTTCATGTGGCATTTAACAACATGAGATAACTCTTTCTCACTTTGCATGTGAGATGGAATTCATGGAATTCATTAGGGAACCTTATTGTATTACCCAAAAAATAGAAAGTATCATTTTCTAGTTGCTTATCATTCACTCATTCATATTATATTCATAAATATAATATATCATCCAATAACAATTTTTAGTTAATGGAAACTCCTTCTTAAGCCATTTTCACAGCCACAACTTCATTGTCCATTTGGTTAGTATTGACCCAAACAAGCCTCCTTTACTAATGCTTTATTCACATCTACCCTCTAATGCAACTCTACAAGGTAGGCTTCCAAGCTCATTAGAAATTTCATCAGATGAATATACATAACAATTTTATTAAACAAAGAAATTAATTTTCTTAAATTCTTAATAGGCTCAAACCAAAATTTCTTCCTTGTTATGACTATGGGGTCCCTTCCCCTTACACTCCTAGGCATATTATTGTGTCAAAACACATTATATAAATATAATTTTGTTAGAACATGATCATTCCTTCATGAAATCTCACAATAATATACTTATATCATGCACTTAATCATGCATCCAAATAATGCTTTGAGTGTGCATAAAATTCAAGAGTCAAAATCAATAATTTTTAGAATACTTATATGGAGAAAACTACTAATTGGTAGAAAAATTGTTGTTTTCTCTTATCCATAAGCTATATCGCTCTTGTTTTGTTCAGTAGTGGATCATTATGATGTTGGGCCATGACTCCACAAAGCCATTGGCTTATCAAGAGCTAAGTATGGTTCTTAACCAATATTGAACGCAAACAAGGTCAAGGTACCAACCCCATAAGCCTCTATTCAACAACCTCGCACCACCTGCCCCCCCCCAATTAGCTTGCTTAGCCTAAGGTAGTGTACCCCCGTTCTCTGATCACAATAGTACCTTGGGTGATACCATTATCCTTCTATGGTCGCCAACTTGGGTTGGCCAAGGATGTATTAGAACCCTATGTTTTATATGATTTTCATCTTCCTTTGTGGATCTAGGTACTCTCTAGACCACACACACAAACATTTGTTCCTATACTCTTCCTTTTAAGGTTCTATCCTTCCACAAGGAAACCCAAGGAAAGGTTCCCTCACAACAATGTTAGAACATGCATATCAATATGAATAGTTACCACTTGTACCATTCTCGCTTCAACACCTTATCTTCCATAGCTTGGATTCCATAAGACTATATACAACACCCTCATTGGCTTTCCAATCATGTTTTCAACCTATTCCTAGTTACGTGTCCACCATTAACCACGATTAGTCATCTAAATCATGTTATTATGGTATAATAATCGGAGTCTTTATGCATGAACATCCATTATTATATGCACCTAACATATATTCATGTATCTAGAATATAATTATTTAATATCCATTCAATGGACATGCATCTTTGAACTATTTCATCTGTTTAATTTTTACCATGCCTATGCTATTATTCATCAACATATGACAAGTTCTCAAAACATTAAAGAAAAGTATTAAAATTAGTGAGATAAATTAAGGGATTTCCCCTCATAGTTATGGTTGCATATTACTCAACCATAAGATTTTGCAATTTTGTTGGGTTTCTTTAGGGAATCTAGCCGACATCTTGCATATGTATCTTGCTACATCAAACTTAAGTTAGTATTCAAGTAGCATCAATGTGTGTGTGTGTGTGTCTATATATATATATATATATATATATATATATATATTATATATTTATATATATATATATATATATATATATAATATATATATATATATATATATATATATATATATATATATAATTTCACATTAGTACACATGCACACATATATATTGATGTAAAACATAAATTCTATCTTATACTCGAGCCCGTCCACATTTAGTGATGAACTGTAGGTTTTATACCACTTTGTCCCATACATAGTGCCTTAATTTTCATTTGCAAAACAAAACATTGTAATACTAATTAAAAAGTTGTTGAATTAACTTAAATTGTGAGCTACAACTATAATTGCAAATGGATTGCAACAAGAATCAAATCACTTGTTAGAGTTGTAAGAGATGCAACTATGTATACAATCAAGGGTTGCATCACTATGTAATTAACTAGATTAAATGTCAGCGTTGGAACACTATCCAAATAATAGAAATATATATTAGAGGTGCAACAATGATGATAAGTAGAGGAATTACTGGAAATAAAAGAATGCAAATAAAGCTACAAATACACTATAATGTTATAGATAACACTTGTATAAGGAGGGGGACCTACCTCCTTATATGAAACATTTGTTAATGGAACAACAAAGCACATCAACTGGAATTGGAAGGAATATAAACTTGTATTATAGAAATTAAATTACAATTATAGACTAGTTGAGTCTTTCTAGAATCTAGATTTCAGATTCAGTAGGTCATTGAAAAGTCATGTGAATATGAATATTGCATCCAGTTACAATGAATTCTTCAAATGTTAGAAAATTGCACATATGTTAACTCAATCAACTATATGGCAAGATGAAACTAGGTCATGTTTTCCTTGTGGAGTGATCAATTTCCCTTGTCACTTTCCTTCATTGGAATATTGATTGGTTTGCTATTCTAGTCAATCTATTGGTGATCACTATGCAACTAAGATGACATGTTATACCAACTATGCCTATGCTATTATCTCGTTTCCGAAAAAATACATTGACTGGGAGCTACAAGAATGGCTTATGGAGTGTGTTATGCCAATGATGTTAAGGTGAGTGGAATTAATGAGGAGTGATAGTATGAGTGCCAATACCCTAGAGTGATAACATGAGTTTTAGCACCATGGGGTTGTAGCATGAGTGTCAGGACCATGGTTGCGAAAAACTTCAGAATTGTAGATATGCGTTGGAATGGTGAGTCACAAAGACTAGAAACATGGAGTTGCAACATGTGCTAATATGGATTTACAACAATTATCCATGGTGAGTTGCAACAACTATCCATGGTGAATTGCAACACTTGTGTCCTACTCCTGTCTAAAGGTACCTTTATAGCCTCGCCAATTGGATATCACTAGTTAGCTTATAAATGTAATGATCTCCTTAAATATATAAGAATAAGAATAAAATGGAATATTAAGAGGATAATTGTACCTTGGAAAAAAGGCATTTATATGGGTAAAAAGGTTTTTTAGATGAGGTGAAATGGGAGAAAGTTGTGCAAACTAGACTTACATAGGTGCTAGAAAGATTCCAAATTGGGTAGTCGTCATCTCCCCCGAGCCAAAACTATTACATGTTCTTATGAAAGCAAAAATAAATATAAGTTTGACTAATTGTAGCATCCATGGAGGTTACTGACACTATAGCCCACCTGCCTTAACTCATGAGTATGGTAATATCATTTCCTCTCCTCATCTCCTCTCCAACAGTAAAGTTATTCTTTTTGGACATATTATAGTCCCTTCGATACTTTGTAAATGTTAGTGAGATCATTGGAAAGTGATAATTGAGGAAAAAAGAATGGTTTTCAAAACTCTTTATACACTTTATGTACTGGTGTACACTCTTTAGAGCCACTAGAAAGTTGTCGGGGTTGAATAGATCTCATGTACATGTCTTGTGTGGCTTGGATTGTTCGAGATGTTTAGTAAACCATTTTATAACTATCTTGGATAGTATTTTAATATGTGTATTACAATGTTCAATGGTATTTTATTTGTTTTAGGGCATAAATTATACATGTCTTGGGGATTCTACCCATTTATAATGTACAAGGTGGATATCCTTGAGACTATACCGCTTCCCTCTAATCCATAAATTACACTTAAATTTGTTTTCATCCACCCAATGAGAAATTTTCCAATCAATGTGGTTGTTTGAAAAAGATGTAGAATCTTGCAATTAGACATCCCCTACAAAATGATTAGGATTTTAGATGGGGTCATGATGCAACATAATGTTGTGCTGATAGAGTTCGCACAATAGATTATTCTCTTCATTGTTGCATGCATAATAAGCCTATATGAATGTACTTGGAGAGGTGATTTCATAAGGCTTGGAGGTAATGAGAACCTTCCATTGGAAGATGAAGTACTTCTTCTCTAAGTACATATTGTACATAGGGGAAGGAGATTTACATCTAAGTGCAACCTACACTAATAACCCAAGTTGGATCTTTTCAACTTCTGGTTTATTCACATGTATTTGGAGTTTGGTAGTCTTTTCAACTTCATCGTCCATTATCTTCTTCCATTGATCCCATATGGTTCTATGACTTTTTAATTTATCATCCCATTTTTCTCCAAGGTTCTTGATAATTTATTGAATTTCCCTTATGGGAATTATCTTTTGCTCATAAATAGCTGGTATTCAATTCCTCTTATCTTATTTAGTTTTCTCCCACTGGTCTATGAGGTTTTCCTAGACCTGGATTCTTAATCAAAACAAGGCCTATCTAAAAAACAAATTCTATCATGTAAGCCTTCCTGTGTGCTCTATTTAAATAACCTTGACTAGAGTTTCTTTCTTATGTGGTTCTTCCTGCTCTCTTTCCCTTTGCTATGAAAGAGGTTCCTTTGTTTCCTTACTAGCAAGGAAACTTATTTATTGAGAAAGGAATCCCAAGTTTTCAAAGGGCCTATTTTCTCTCAATATACTTTTTAATACTTTGATTGTGGTCTGAAGTTTTCTATTTTTCTTTTCATGAATTCTATTCCTTTTAAGAACAAAGGTATACAAAGGCATAAAGGAAGAAATACCTATTATTTTATTTTCTTTCCTGACTTTGTAGCTCTTCTTCAGTTTTTGTGTGGCAATTTTTTTTTTCCTTTTTCTAGTTTACTAGGTGTTGCAGTCTCTTGTTCTTTTGCCTATTTTTCCATATCAAATTTCCAGAGTTGCAACAAAGCCTACTTGCATCTATCTCCTTGCTAGTTATTTTTTTGCACCTAGATCTTCAAATTGGTTTTCCCTTATTGGTTGATGTGTTATACCAAGGGTTTCAACTTCCATTTCAAACTATGGTTCCTAAGAACCTTGTTGTTCCCCCATCTCCTTTGCTAGTTATTGTGTGATAATAGAGGTTTCTTCCTCCATTTTCCTTACTGGTTCTTATGTGACAACATGGGTTTGTTCCCATTCTTCCTGAGTTTCATCAAACTATCGTTAGCCCTTTGGTGTATATTTTTCTCTTTCTCTTGGGTGTTACCATGTATGTAGGCCTATTTTTCATCCACCTTAGACTCTTCACTAGAGAATTTCTTCTAATAATATCCATGTCACTCTCATGGTTGGATTCTTCTTCTTGCAGAATTGCAACCAAGTCTTCTTCCACCATATGAGTTGTAATTTTTTTTTACCTCTTCTTCTTTAAGAGTGGTAGTAGGGTATTCCTCAACTTCAAGAGTCTCATAAATTATAACATCTAGATTTGCACCAACACTATCTACAACTAGAGTTTTAGTAGTTTTAGTTTCATATGGGGTTATAGTATCTTCTTCTTTGTTACATAACCTGACCACAAAACATAAGAAAATATAGATCAACAACTTGAAAATATGACTCTTCAAGGGGGAAACCTCCTTTTACATCATAGAAATGAACAATTCTTAGATGATACAAATGACAAGGCCTCATTCGTATATATTTGATTCTAACAGTCACAATATAATTAGGGCCTACATAACAATAACTATGTAAGGGCACAACAATAACAATAGTGAGCTTCTTTGGGTTACAACAATAACGATGTTGAGGCTACACTAGTACTATAGGGACCTAACATGCCCTTGTTGGGATTTACTTTCTTCACCTTTTTTGACACCTTATCCTGCCATCTTTCATTATATCCTACTCTATTTTTATCCTTTTGACACCTCAAAACCATCCTATATTGATCAAACTTTTTTACTTCACAAATGGAGGTAAGAGTCATAATTAATTCTATTCTTACATAAATTTGGTTAGTTCAGATGGATTTTAAACGAATTCATACTCTTTTGACTCACTATTGACTGACTTATTGCTAAGATTCCTAAATATGAGGATGGAGACTTGAATGCATTCATAGGTCACT
The DNA here is from genome assembly GCA_000404065.3 of Pinus taeda. NCBI lineage: Eukaryota > Viridiplantae > Streptophyta > Pinopsida > Pinales > Pinaceae > Pinus > Pinus taeda. Next base: position 16,983 of record APFE030613358.1, on the reverse strand, counting down.
AGTGATTCAAAATCCAGCTCGAAGTGTATTAGGCATCCATTTGGTACCTTATTCTAGAATTGACACCAATCAAACTGATGGACATTTCAAGGTAGCTTCTTCTATTCATGATAACAGCAACAAAATATTCAACCTAAAGATAGCACTACAATCAAATTGTTGTGGATATGATAGAATGAACAAGTGATCATTGAGAATATGGCTTATCTTAATTAAGCACAAATCATAATCACATTACTTTTCTTGATTATTTAGTTGTAACTGTATTTAGGCCATGATATCCTTAAGAGGGCCAAGCACTAATGTTAGGGGTTAGCAAGATGAAGAAAGAGAATGGTGACCGTGAACACTATATGACTATGTTTTAATTCAAGTTTGGAATTGTTGTACTCATGTTTTATTGAATAATATTAATATAAGTGATATCAACTTTAATACTTATAGATTCATGTGCCTTTGATTTGTAAACATATCGTGGTAATCTAGCTTGTATAAGGTCATGGTAAGGGCCTACGATCAACCTCAGCCAAGTCTTGTACTTGATTTTAGTTAGATACGAAGTGTGTGTGGATTATTATAGAGTAATTGCACTTGGAATATTTGTTTGCTATGGTTATTATATATTCGGTACTTAAAAGTGTGATCAAACAACATTTAAAATCCTTTTTAGATATGAATGCTCTTTCTTTCAATTTTTTGGTTGATGATTGATTATCAAATGGACAAATTTCCATTTAAAATCACTAAGTTTATGAAATCATTTTCATAGGAATTACTTGAATCTGTAGGATTTTATTTTATTAAGCATTGTTGAGGTTGAATGAATATGTTGAGGTTGAAGATCATGTTTTTACATAGTCTTAAGTCTGAGACAAGCGTTTGATCGAAAACTAAATACCTCACTTTCTGTGCATCATAATTTTTAGAGAAAGTCTCTACAACCGATGTTTAATATCTGAGAGTTTTTGTAGGATTGTGTATGGAATGTAGATAATTTAATTTGTTCTTCCATTATCTTTGAATGGATTTATGATATTAGAGATTCGTGTGAATGAATCTTTGAGTTTAATAGCATTGATGGGATTGATTTTTAGTTTCTAGTTTGACCTTGGGGTTAGTTCTATGTGAATATATTGAATGGAACAGATTACTTGAATTGAATTTTGAAAGTAGGTTATGGTGTTATTGAGTTTGTCTCCAATAGTTCCTTTAAGAATAAATTAGTTGTATGAATTTTTGAAGATAAATTAGTGATATGAATTGTGTGTATTATTCAAAAACATAATAGGTTTCTTTACTTCAATAGACTTTAGTAAAGTAATGGAATGCTTTCAAATTAGGGACAAAATGAATAATATGTAAGAGTTGCTATAAATATTAAATTTAAATTGATTGAAAATATCATAGCTTTAATAATAAATTAAATTTTATAAAAATAGAATTTTCTAATTTATATTAAATCTAAATTAATTATAAAAAATAATTGACTTAAGTTTTTAAAATTTAACAATAGATTGAAATTTTATAAACTAATATTAGTTAAATTGTATTTTTGAATAATTTGTTTTATTAATATTTTATATTAAAAATTGAACGAGTTACACATTTTCATCTTATTAAGGCTACTAAATTATTTTACCTTTAATTATTTTTTCCTTGTGAGCATTGAAATATTTTACTAATTAAGTTAGATTGAATATCAATGAACAATCTAAGCAATAGAAAATTATTTATTGAAATTTTACAATCATAGTTTTCACCATGTTAAAATTTGTAATTTATAAAAATGTCTTTGCATTTTTCTTTAAAGTCGTTTTGCATGTAATTTCATTTATAAAATTTTGATATAAATTCACCAATACACAATCTTTAATAAATATTATTTCATAAAAATAAACATCATGATGATAACCATCTAACAAACATAAAAACCATCTAAGGTACACATTTGAATTCACTACCATCATCTAATTATATACACCTATAACACATATAAGTGACATTAGCTAGCACAAAAATCTAATAATCTAACTAGGCATCATAATCGTGATCACATCTAAAAAAACACAAACATTTTAATCTAACATCATCACCATGCACATCCTCAAACTAATATATCTATTACAACAAACATAGTAGTGACATCTTGGTTTGTAGTAGAAGATGATGAATGGTCAACTACTGCCTCAACCTTTGTCAAACTCTAAGGTCGAGGAGGAGGTTCTTGGTCTGCAACAAAAGACAATGGATGATCAAATACTGCCTCAATGAATTCTATCAAACTATAAGGTGGAGGGGGGTTGTTTAGTCTGATATGTCAAGAGAAACATAAGGCACATCCTCTGGCTCTAGCATCTAATCATCAGGAAACTAATGAGAAGGAAAACTATCAGAAGGATCATTGAAACCTTACCAAACATGATCCAATGGTGTAGTACTACCAAAAGCATCATGATCACCACCCTCGTCATCATGATCATGATCACCACTCTCATCATCATGATAATGATCACCACCCTCATTTGATGTATTTTCCACTGCATGCCCTCAATCCTTCATCGCTACTAGTAACCTAATAACTTCAATGATATGACCCACAAGAGACATCATTTCATACAAGTAGTCCCTGTAGAGATCCACGAAACTAGGATCTACACTGATATCTCAAGACCTCATAGGGTGGACTCCATCATCAACCAAAACTTTGGCCAATCTGTCACAGTAGTCCATCTGAAATCGTAGACCCACCCTATGGCCTCGAATGCCCATGCCCCCCTAAGAATGTGCCTGACCCTCTTAGGCCTCACCCATATCCTCCAGCCAATGGGGGAGGAGGCATGTCCCCATCGAATGTCCAATGTTTACAAAGCATATAGTACACAACAATAATTAGACAATTTTATTAAACAATTTAATAAAACAAGTTAAAGAATGTGCTAGAATAAATTGTATTCTAATTAATTAAAATAATAAAATGAAACTAAATTAATTTAAATAAAACACTAATATTACCTCTATCATATGGAGGTTCAACTATTGTGAAGAGGATTTTGGGACACTATCACCAATCAATCCCTGCATACATAAACAACAATGCGATAAATGCATGGTCATCCTCATTGGGCAGTAGCACTAGTTCCTCAGAAAAAATCCTAGCCAAATACTCTAGAAGGCCCCTCTTAGGCATCATCTACCCCCACATGTGCATATGAACCTTAGTGATCAGCCTAGGAGGGAGATAATAAAATATAGGCTTCACCACTGGAAACCTCTAAAATAATAAACAAAAAATCTCTAACGTGAAATGAAAGGCCACCCTCATTTGTCTCAATGCATGAAATCGATCTAAATACATACAAAAGCTCCTAAAAAACATGGCATGCGATTTGATACAATGTGCTTCCTGAATCAAAGAATCGACATACAAAAGAGGGAAACCAATGCACTGCCCATCACTACTAGAGTGTGGAATGGTGGTGACTAATAATGAGAGGTACCTAACCTCTTGTGTAGAAAAAGAAAAAATATGTAACTATCCACCACACACAAGAAAATGTGTTGGACGTAATACATGAGGCCTGACATATCTCTGAGTGTAGGAAAGTTGAGTCTCTAGTGCAACCCCATTGGGGACATCAGGGAACTAGGTAAAATCCTACCCTCTCCTAGATAGGCCAGTGATAAAGTATATGTCCTCATCATAGGACCTATACCACACCCTAGAATCAACATGGAAAACTTGCTCTTGGGCACTCCATTGGTGGATCAGATGCACCAATAAGACAAAGTTTTCCTTCAAGGATGCAACCTCCTCATACTACTTGAGGAGGCCTACATTTCGTAAGAGTGCTTAGGTTGCTGCAATAATAGGGAAAGGGTATAAATCCATCTCCTTCTTTTTGGCCTCCCATAGTCAAACCATATTGTATGGGTCCACCATTTTCTCCTTCTCCTGATGTCACTCCCTCCTTTAACGTCTTTGCTACATGATTAACATATAAAATACTTTAGTATCATACATAAAATATATTTTTTATTAAAAAATTTGTATTTGTAAATATGGAAACAAAAAATTTCCATTAAAAGAAAAAACCATTGGTGCACCCAAAACACAGTCATGCACCGACTACAGTGTGTTTTCAAACATAATTGCACCGATATCAGTGCACACATACATATGGAACACCACTGTAGGGTCAAAAATTTAAATTTTCATCATGGTGTGTCACACTTATGCATCAGTACGCATGAGTAACCATTTCGCACTGGTACAAAATGTTCAGGTTACCGAGCACACTGAGCTATACTTATTTTTCTAAATATTATTTTTCCAGTGTGTTTAGTAAATATAAGCACACCAAGTGTAACACACCGATGTACAATTTATAGCTTTCCTAGTGCATTTTCATTTATGAAATGCATTCCAACAATAGTGGTGTATTATGTTCACACACTAAAATTCAGTGCACCATGTAAATTTACAAGGTGCACTGTCATCGATGCGAGCTAAACATATTGAGCAGACCATGCAGAGAAACTTTAATTTTTTAAAAACAATGGAAAATTTAAGCTAATTTTTAATTCTAATTTGATAAAAAATAAACTACAAAGAAACATAGACATTACGTGGACATTTTCTCGTCGAGGAGGAATTGTTGACACATAATGGAAAAAAACAAATTTTACCACGGTTTGAAAAAATTAGAAAGTCAGGCAGTGAGCACAATACGAAAGGGTGGTTAGAAAGAGAAGCACCAACATTAGGGAAGTTGCATGAGACAAGAGTGGCACTAGTCTTAAAAGCTCTCCAAAACTGTAGATGGTAAAAATGAAATTTCCAGTTGGGAGATTTTTTTCTTATTTAACCCTCCTGTAGTGAGTTACTATAACTGCACTGGTATAGAAGATATCCAAGAGCACTACGTTTTCTTTTTTTAATTAAAAAATCCATAGTGGTGATTTTATTAAGATGCCCTGGGGAATTATAATATAGGTACCACACTAGTGGCTTATTTTACTATAGCGCCACTTAAAAAAAAAATCGCCTACTAGTGCTCTTTAGAAGACTCCCTAGGGAATTTTAATACATTTATCACATCAGTGCCTTGTTGGATAATACCACCACATTTCTTGGAAATTTAAACACTATAGGAATGATCCTACTCGGTATACATCTAGGTGTTTCACTACATGAAGGGCATAGATGATGTTATTATATATAGCACCAACAATTTTTAAAAGTTACCTTTTCTGGTGCTATCGATTATTCGAGCACAAGTGTGTTGAGTTATTTAGCACACAATGTTTTTTTATTTTATAAAAATAAATTTTCCACAGTGAACCATACTCTATGTTTCACTGGTGCTTGTATAGATAGTAGAGCACTAGTGCATTTTTATAGTGTATATGCACTATCCAAAAGATATCTTTTGAAACGTCCGCCCACCCACCTCCACTAGTGACCTCCACTACAAACGAAGTTTTGGGCTATTTTGATAGGAGCTTCCACAAAAATGTATTCTAGAAGGTATCTTCAATGTATCTTGGGGGATTCATTATAGACAATTTGAGGTCTAAAATGGGTCTCCTAAGGAATGTTATAAAATCATAGTGGAAATAATAAAACAAGAATAGATTACATCATCAAAGTTTAGAGGGAAAAAGGAAAAAAAATGCTTTTTTGACTTATCTTTATACAATTTTCCTCATATGTTGAGTAGGAGCACTCGTTGGATGCATAATTTAATTTCTCATCCAAGGAGTACTCATGTTGCATACTTTTGATGGACCTTCATATACAAAAAATGAGAAATATATGAAAAACATTATTGCAATCATGTTTTTCATGTATTTCTCATTTACCGTGTAGCAGGGTCCATCAAAATTATGAAACATGGTTACTGCTTTGATGAGAAATTAGATTTTGTATCCAATGAGTGCTTCCATTCAAAATTTGAGTTAAAACATAGGGAGAAAAGTTGAAAATATGAGTTGAAAAATTAGTTTTTCATTTTTTATTATTTTTTAATCTTTTTACTTTTTTTACTCCAAAAATGGTGAATCATGCCCCATGGTTGACATCATCATCTTGAATCCTGTTGGTTCTTATCAATTTTATTTTGGTTGTACATTTTTGTTTTGAGGCCCATTTTTTACCTCAAAATTTCTCTAATGGTTTCCAAGGCATGGAATTCACCTTAGGGTAACAACCCCTTACTAGAGAGTGTTAGGTCATATTTCATCACATTGACTGTTAGAAATACCCATAGGTACAAGTAATTTCCCATCCAAATCATACCCAGATTGAAGTCAATAGAGCCACTATGCACATGATTTAGTGATGAATAATCTCCATCAATAATGACCTTATCATGGACATTGTTCAAGATGAAGCCCTACACAGTGGAAAATTATATTGGACACCAAGCAATGGCTCAATTGTCAACGTCTGCCTCATTTTAGCCACAACAATGAAGCTCATGTCCACCTAGCTCTTGGATGTTTCCAATGACTACAATGATGTTGGTATTCCTTTGAATCTCAACAATGCCCCAAATATGAGCCATATATTTGTTTTTTACTATAAAAGTGAGGGTGGGGAAATGGTCCCTTTAAGAGTTCACATTGTGCTCATATCTACCCAATATAATGAACTTGTTACAAATGATCAGATCATATTCAATCTCAAGAAACATGTCATTAAGCCAATGGTCCCTTCTTAATATCTATATGAAAGGCAATATTTCGTTTGCATCCATTTGAGTATTTTTTGATTGGAGTGCCTCTTGGAGATGCAAATCGGACTTGGAGAAAAACTATTGTTGGTACATATGGTGGTTGGGGTGCTCATCGTGGAGAAGCCTTTTTTGGAAATCATTCCACCAAGGTGAACTATGGTGATGCCTACATCATTAGACACATTTCCAAGATTGATGTTTCTACTAGATTAGTATGTCACTGCCTTATACAAGATTCACATGCCATTTTCTAGTGTGCTTGAGCCATTTTCTAGTGTGTTTGAGCCATTTTTCATGTTTTTTGGCACAAATGGAACTGCAAAATATTCTAGATGTTAAAATCATGAAGTTATCAAAGGAAGTTTTAACTTCAACCCTAGCATGAGTCCTAAACCTGTATATTTTTAATGGAAATTTTCTACTACTAATGTATTCAAACTGAAAACAAGATACTACAAACCTTCTTTACTATACTATAGAAAGAAATCAACAATTTAGAAACACATGCAAACACATGCATAAATTAAAACCATAATAACAACAATGTTTTCCCGGGGAACCCAAATGGGAAAAACCCTATCTTGGTTTCAATTAATTAGATGAGACTGAGAACCTATTACAATTACTTTCTTCAAGTATGAAGTAGCTCTAGCACTTGCAAACTTGTTGTCCTACTTCCTGTCTAGTATTGGCTAACACTTAGCCAATTTCCTGACTCCACAAGCTCCTATTTCATTGCACAAATATGAAGGAATTGAGCTCCTATTTCATAGGGAATTCTTGTTTCCTTGTGCAATTCCCAAGGAATTGCTCATCTACATAACTATCCATCATGTAAACTCAACTAGTATACAATTGATAATTACAATGTTGCCTTCATCTCCACTCTAGTCAGTCAATTTGAATTCCATCCATGCATAGGCTATATTTAACTGATTGACTAGTTAACTGATAGATCACTGAGTTAAAATGCTCAACTAACCTTTAACTGAATCAATTGAAAACTTGAAATCAGTTAACTGAGGTCAACTATACATAACTAAATTATATTGGTAAACCTTAGCAATTAGTACCTGTAAAACTCTACACTTAGCCTCTATCTCGAAATAACTGAGCTAATTAAGTGATAAGGCCATGTCACTAAAGATAACTGTCTCCAAGTTGTCTGATGATGTGGAATTTCAATTTTACTCGATTTAACTAAGGTAAAATTCAACTTGAGATTTATTGCTATAGTTTACAACACTCCCTCTTAGCAAGAAAGGGATTTTTGACCACCCTGATATTTCTCCTATGAGACTCAAATTTCCCTCTTGACAATGCTTTTTTCAAGATGTTTTCATCTTGCTCCTTAGTTATAATGTATTTTAACAACATAATTCTCCTCTGCATACAAGCCCACAAGTGCTTATACCATATATCAATGTGTTTAAACCTATCATGAAAAAAGTTATTATCTGAAAGTTTGATATTGTTGGGTGCAATATAGGGCTTATAAATGTACCAACATTTAATTTGTCAATTTGGGTAGTTCGTGAACTTTGAGGCATAGCACTAGAAATGCCAGAGAGAGTCTATGATAACCTGCAAAAAAAATTCTAGTATATCTTGCATATTAATCTCAAAAATAAATGAAATCCCGCACTTGAAAGGGAATTTGAGAAAATACCAATCCTGAAAAGTAAAATCATGCTGGAAATAAAAGGTAATCCATTACTATTTAACAATGCAAGAGGCGATTCTAGGTACAAGAAAACAGAAGGGAAATCAAAACTAAAAACCAAGTAGTGCTGGCACAATATCAAAAATACTGTAAATGATGGAATAAATTCAAGAGAAATTCAAAACCATTTTCCTACACTAATTATACTACATCTACCTCTGTGTAAAATTACCCTAAAAGCATTGAAAACATAACACATAAATTTATTGTGTAAATAAACATATGAAATAAATTGATTTAATATGAATCTCTTTCCTTCCTTGTCCCTAAAAAATAAATCTTGTAAAGTTGTCTAGAAGTTTAAAGGCAACTAAAATGGGAAAGAAGTATCATCATTTTCAAAAATAGTGTAATTTCCTTTTTATCTATGTCGACTTTGCAGTATGAAAATCACAGCTTTGGATAACATAAAATTATATGTGATTGTTGCTTCATTGCACAGGTTCTATAACATCGAGTGAATGAATACATTAATACCTCAGAACCATAAACAGTTAAATTGATCTCACATTTTGGAATATAAACTAAGTGGATTTGGATCAATTCAAAGGACTAAAGTTTCACATTACAACTCATAAAGGCAGAGTATCAATGCATAAGCCAATCTTGTAAATTTAGATATTCTAGAGTGACATAATCTCCTTCGAGATAAATATTTCGAGTGCAAAAACAATTCTTAATGTCGTAAATCAAATCAATTTTGAAGTTGAAAAGAAAACATTGCAGCAAATTAAATAACATCAGTTTGGAGAAGGAAAGAGTCTCTAAGTAATTAAATATTGCAATATAAATTTGACACATAGAAAATAATAATTTAAATAAAATTTAATCTAAAAGATGCAGAGTAGTGTCAAGCTGGTCTCGTGGTGAACCCAACCATCTCGCACTCTCTATAAGCAACCTAGTTCACACAAGGATTAAAGCTATGAGATGCATGAAACATATAAAAAAATCATGGAAAGAAATTCCTTGATTAACATTTAAAATCACATTCTTTGACATTATTCAGACAATCACTTAAATCTAGCAAGCAAGAGAAGCGATCCATAAGCTGTAATCTGCGTGATGCTACATTGGGACCAATTTCTCCTTCCTTCTGTGCATTCCTTCTATGTCAGTGCATGCTTATGATATTGACATATTAATTGACTGACTAATCCCCCACTCCAAGAAACTTATAAGATTATATATAGGCATCGAATTACAATTTTGTCTTTTACATCAGCCAATTGAAATATAGGAGGGTAGATCATCGATCTCAACAATTTTCCAAGAATAAAATTAGTTTTGCAACTAAATGGCGAAATAGGTGAATTGTTCCTCTTCTCCTGGAATTGTGATATTGCTAGAAAGTGTGATTTGATTTCTTTCTTCTTCTTTGTGTGATGATGAATTTCTCACAAGTGTATCACTCAAAGGAACGACTTTTATCAGAGACTTTGGAATATCAATATCGTGAGGATAACGTTGTGGGGGATGAGATAATAGGATGTGAATATGCTAGAAAAGTACACATGTAAGACCTCCATCATATGATTCATACTCCTCATGCAACCTTTCTTCAACATGTTTTAAATAATCTAGAACATTAGAAAGTTGCATATATCTTACACCTTCAGCTGCATAAAACTCTACAGTGCCTTTGAGGATCAAATTTTTGAAACTCTCGTAATAAATGGCAAGTGCAGTGAAGATCCTCAAAAGATGGTTTAGCAGAGTCCTTTCAATCTCTTCACCCATCATCTCCTTCTCAATCAATCTCAAAAGGCCAGCAACTTCCTTATGCTCAACTTTTGTACATAGCGACAAATTCTTGCGGAATAATTGCAATCCCATGTCCCAAAGAGAACAAACATTTTTAGTTTGTGTAACATATGTACGATCAATATATAGAGCTATACTCTGAATCATTAGAATTTCATCAAAATATCTTGCCAAAATTTTTCAACAAGTGACATAAATACTACAAGATCAAGACTTTTCCCAACTAAAGACCGTAATGTGTCAACAATATGTGCCTCACATTCTTGCTGATGCTGACTATAAAGGTTTCCTACCCATTTGCATTGAATTTCACAAGAAGTGAATCCACTATTGGCCTTATCATAGGTCAGTTTACATTCGCCAATATCAACATTCCAAAGCTTAACAACATCCTCAATACCACATGTAAGCAGCAGTTTATGATAAAGGCTCCAAGCAACAAATTAAACGGGTTTCTGGTGTGCACTTAATCTATGTTTCATGGAGAAATAATCTGCTTCGGTTGTCTCCCAAATTATTGCAGAACAATCTTTTGATGCAGAAGCCAAATACTTCCCACTGTTTGAAAAATTTGGAAAATACACTTTATTTTTATGTGACTCTAACACCTGTAATGTCATTGTAGGAATTTTATCTCATCCACACTGATGATCAGTATATAGAGAAAGGGTTGGATCCGAGGAGTTGTGGAAAATGCATGGTTCTCACTGCACATTAAGGGCCTGCTCTACTAGATGTTCCAACCTATTTTCCGGTATCATTATAGAAGGTGGTGATAATTTTTTAATTTTTTGCAAAACTTTCATCCATTGACTGGACTTTGGATTCCCCTGCTTTGAATATCCAAGCTCCTCACATCATGAAGGAAACACAATGCGAGATGTCATCCATGGAGAATGGTATTTGATGTTGTAGCGGCCAATTCCCTTCTATATTTGGAGGCAAACATGCTTTTAACTTTTTCTAATTCCAAAAAATCATATTGGAGCAGTACAACATAATTTTACACATCCTCTAGTGTAGGAACGTGAGTGTAGTCTAGGAATCCTTTAGAGTGTAGGCAACCATAAAATGGTGCAGGAATCCATTGCATGGTATAGGTAGGTAAATGCAGGTCCATATCATGTATAAAAGCATGATCAAATCAATTTTAAACCTACAACAGGCAAACCTTTATTAATAATGTTTTAATCCTGATAAAACAAGGAAAGTAATGAATACTCGCGAAAATAATCATTTAGCCAAACATCAACATGAGATATTTCGAGTAAAAATAAGACAAAATGGAGGCCTAATAGATACAACTATAATATCACAATGAATCACTATCGGATCCTTCTCCTGACTAAAGTATCCCACAAGCATTTTCCTCATCCATATGGCCTCACCTGTTTCTTGACTTGTAGCCATGTATTCAACTTGTGTTGAGTTGAGTGCCACAAATCTTTGTTTCTTGTTGTACTAGGAAATAACTGTAGACCCAACAATGAAGATATCTCCTGAAGTAATTTTCCTGTCTAATGGACTCTATGAGCAATCTAGATCAGTGAAGCCTTGAAGCTTCAGTCCCTCTATCCTCATGTACCATAACCCATACTCTATTGTGCCTTTGACGTACCACAACACATGCTTTGTTTCCTTCCAATATATGTTGGTCGAATTTACCATAGCTTGACTAAGATGGTTCACTACATAGCATATGTCGAGACTTGTGTTAACCAAATACATTAAGGATCCAAAAATAATGACTCCCCTTCCTCCAATTTGTAGCTAGAGGTGTGTCCATAAGTGTACAATCCTCCATGTGAAATATATGAAGTGTTTTAGAGGCATACTTCCCTGGACTCACAAATAGTTCTCCATCACCCTACCATACTTCTATCCCAAGTAAGTAATGCATGAATCCCATTTCCTTCATCTTGAATTCCCTTGCAAGATCTTCTTTCAAGGGTGCATCAACTTCTCATCCCTCGTAAGTGTTAAATCATCAAAATACAAGACCAAGATAAGTAGCTTGCCATCTACAACGATGTGATAGAGGTTGGCATCTGATTCACTTTTGGTGAAGCTAAATCCAATAAGATGTGTGTCAATCTGGGTGTACCATGCTTGGGGTGCTCTTTTGAGAACATGGCTCTTATGATTCTATAAACATGTGTCTCCCTTTCATACTACTCAAATCCTTATGACTACTCTATGTAAATTTGTTCCTCAACAACACCATTGAGAAATGTTGTCCTCACATCTATCTGGTGTCTTTTCCACCCCATTTGCATAGCCAATGTTGTGATGGTCTTGATTGAGGAATATATTCCCACTAGTGCAAACGTTTCCTCATAGTCCACTCCCTGTACTTGAGAGAATCCTTTGGCCACGAATTTAGCTTTGTACTTCTCGATGCTCCCATTAGCTACAGGATTTACTTTGTTAAGCCATCTAGAACCAACCATTGACTTGTCCTCTAGCCTTGGAAGCACCTCCCATACATTTTTCTTCATGATGGAGTCATACTCCTCCACCATGGAATCAACCAAAACTGGTTGAACAATTGCTTCCTCAAATAAAGAAGGCTTTGACTCAATAAGCTATGTCATGAGATCCATATACCTAGTGTAGCTTTTTGGTGACATACTCTACATGTGTTGTGATTTAGGATTGCCCACTTTCTTTAGTGAATCCTGCACCAATTTGTCAGCTTCTTTGTTTCTCTTCCTCCCCTCTCCGGAAGGTCCTAATTGAGTGTGTTCCTCCACTTAGCCTCTTGTATGCTCAGCCATATGTGGCTACTCCACAACATCCTAAAGCTCTAGATGAGGCTCCTCCTTAGGATCTAGAAGCTCCTCCTAAGATGGGAATACTCAACTCTCACTCTAGAGAACATCTCATAGCCTTCTCCCCATCAAATTTGACATCCCCCCTCACTATAGTCACCCCAAGTGAGGGAAAATACACCTGATAATTATGTGATGTATCAATGTATCCTAAAAATACCCACATCTTAGTTGTAGGCTCAAGTTTCTTCATGTTATCATTGGAGACATAAAAATACACAATAAATCCAAAATTTTTGAAATGAGATGCATTTGCCTTTCTCCCAGAGAAATCTTCTTCGGGTGTGATTATGCCAAGTATTCTACAAGGGCTTCTATTCTAAAAATAAATTGCAGTGTTGTGTGCTTCTGCCCATAAATGTAATGGTAACCCTTGATCATGAAACATCACCCTTTCTACTCCAACTATGCTTTTTTTCTTCCTTTCAACAACCCCATTTTTCTTTGGGTTACAGGGTGTTGTTAGTTCTCTTCTAGTCACTTCTTAGGTACAAAAGTCCTTGAAGGTGTTAGAAACAAATTATTCACCATTGTCACTTCTCAAGGCTTTCAATGTCTGACCATTTTTCTTTTCTACCAGTGCTTTGAATTCAAGAACATTATAGAAAACTTCATCCTTCATCCACATGAAGAAGAGCCAACATTTTCTAGAAAATTCAACAACAAAAATAACATAATACCTATGTTTTGTTGTAGAGGTTATCGAAAAGTGTCCATAGACATTAGAGTGGACTCTCTTCAATATTTCTTCTACTCTTCCATCTTGGCCCTGAAATTTGGCTTTGACATACTTCCCCAAAGTACATCCCTTGCAGACATCATGCTAATCAAGAGTCCCTTTTAAGAGACTGGTGGTAATCTGTTGCATGATCTTCAAGGCTCCATTGTGTAAGTGTCCCATGCGCCTATGCCATATTTCTCAAACATCTCGACTCTACACCTTCTTTGCCTTGCGAATCAATGTAACAAAGGATTCCACCTCAAGTTTGTACACGTTCTTCACACAAACCCTGATATGTTGCATTTGCCTGATACCAACATATCTCATAAAGGCTTTCCCTTTACTGAAAACAACATCGTAGCCTCTATCCTCCAATACAACTGTGGAGGTCAAGTTTTTCTTCATCCTAGGTATAAACATGACATATTTTAGATGAAGGTGGGAGCCTAAATGCCTCTCAAAGGTTATGGTATTGATTCCTTTGGTGTTGTACCTCTTGTCATCACCAAGTTCTATGTGCATCTAGAGATCCTTCTCCTCTAGGCTACTGAAAAAATATTTGCATGCCATCATTTAGAATGAGGCACCTGAATCAAGGTAGCAAAAACTCCCAACTATAGTTCTTTCCATTCAAGAAATCAAGGTGGATTCTATTTCAAATTGTGAGGCAAGTGTTTCACCTCCTTCTCCTCCCGACGCCTTCTTGTTAGACTTCTTAGGCAAACACTTTATTGCACAATGTCAGAATTCATGGGGGTGAAAACATTTTAAATTTCTCATGTCCTTCTTATTTTCATTGTTTTGGCTAGACTCTACCTTGCTTTGGGACTTCTTTCCCTTAACTTTATTTTCCTTCCTAAATAAGGAAAAATGATCTTCCTCCTCATCTTTGGATATTACTCCATCTCTAGTGTTTTGTTGAATATCTTCTTGCACCAAAGCTTTCCAAAGTCTCTCCCAATCATGCAATTTTTCCCTTCCATTTATAGAGTCCTCATAGCTAAAGGTTTTAGGAAGGCCTCAAAGATATAGGATTACTATTTCTCAAGAGGGAATAGTTTCTCCCACTCCTACAAGTTCATCTTGACACTGAGTGAACCTAGAGAGGTAATGTGGAATGGTTTCTCCTTTCTACATGTGGATATTTTTTATCTTGTCCTTCAATGCCAATTCCTTGGAATCACTTCTATTCTTGAACAATTCATTAAGAGTCTCCCACTTGGTAAATGGAGTTTCTTTTCCATGTAATTTTGAGACTATATGGTCATGCACACCATCTAGGATGATCCTCCTAGCATTTGTTGTATCCTTCTTCCATTCTGTAAGTGCTTGAACATCTTCAATTACTAGCTTGGGAATATCTGTCTGAGTATATTCCTAGACCCTATTGTCATCCAGGACTGCTTCATTCCTATCCTTCCAAGAACAAAGTTAGAGGGCCCTCTAGGGCATACTCCAATATCAACCCAATAGAAGACATCTTCTTGCCTACTTCACTGAATCTAAAAATTGAAATCTCTAAAGGAAAATATCTCTTTAATGGTTTATAGTGTGATTATTTCTCTTATACCATGTATATTCTAAATGGAAATTTTCTACTATTGATATATTCAAACTAGAAGAAAAGAGATTACAAAATTCCTCTACTATATTGTGTAAATAAATAATAGATTTATAAACACAGACATACATCAAAACCATAATAAAAACAATGTTTTCCCTGGGAAAAATCTCTATCTTGCTTTCAATTAATTAGACGAGACTTAGAACCTATTACAAGTGCTTGCTTCAAGTATGAAGCAGCTCTAGCACTTGCAAACTTGTTCTCTTACTTCCTGTCCAGCACGGGCCAACACTTAGCCAATTTACTGACAGCACAAGCTCTTATTTACTTACGTAAATATGGAGGAATTGAGCTCAAATATCATAGGGAACTCTTATTTCCTTGTGCAATTGACAAGGAATTTATCATCTGCATAACTATCCAACACGTACACTAAACTAGTATACAATTGATAATTACAATGTTTCCCTCAACTCCACTCCAGTTAGGCAATTCGAATGCCATGCATGCATAGGCTATATTTAGCTAATTGACTAGTTAATTGATAGATCACTAAGTTAAAATACTAAACTAACCTTAATTGACTCAACTGAAGACTTGAGCTCAGTTAATTGAGATCAACTATACATAACTAAATTAGATTGCTAAAACTTACCAATCAATACATGCACAACTCTACTCTTAGCCTCTAACATGAAATAACTGAGACAACTAAGTGACAAGGCTATGTCACTCAAGATAATCACCTCCAAGTTTTCTGCTAATGTGGAATTTTGATTTTACTCAATTTGGCTTAGTAAAAAGTCAAATTAAGATTTGTTGCTACACTTTCTAACACAATATTGACTTAAAATGGGGACGTATTGGGAAGTGCCATAAAATAGTAGCATATGGATATTTTGGTTGGGAGGTTTATAATTTCATTTGGGATATTGTTGGGGTCCTTAAGTGGGAGAAAACTTGAATCGTGATGTAAGAGGCTAGACATTTTTCTGAAGTATACCACAAGCCTTAGGGCTTGTTAGCACCTAAATCTGCCTTAGGCTAAAGGAAGGAAAAATTCAGGGTTACCACAAATCACGCTCAGTCTGGTAGCTAGCCCTACCAGAACAGGAGAGGGCTCTCTCCATGTCACGCTCAGTGAATAAATACACAATATGGTCTGAGGTGACTTACTGTGAATATTGATTTTAGGCTAGGTAGATAAATATGGATACAAGAAGCAATTTTTTATAAATCACTGAGTTTCTGGGTTGTATGGAACCAACGGATAGTAATGAGCAAAGAATTTAACATAAAGGCATAGATTACTTCGTGAGGCAAGACAGGTGGAAAGTCTAGCAATTAAATTTGAAATAATGTGGAATGGAAAGATTGTTTAGGAGGGTGAAAAGGGCATAAACACATGAATCCTTTTCAACAGAAGAAGAACACATAACATGAAACTTTCCCACAGGCAGAGCAATAAACATGAATTCTACCTTATCTTACTTAGAAAATTTCACTAGAAATGAATATGAATGAACTATGAAACATAACGAAATACATACGAAACATAAAGAGAACACATTTTCTACACTCACACCACATGAATCTCATGAACCAGAGCCGCTGCCTTTCATTAATTCTCTGTCAAAATATAC